>BMAO01038735.1:0-59942 GCA_019973975.1 Trichonephila clavata | reverse complement strand
AATACATAAGGTCCATATTCAAAGAGATCGGGAGGTACATTAATTGTGCCTTATTCGAAGGGTGTACCTTACAAGAGGTACTTCTGTACTTGTATATTATTTTAAGTCTTAAAAATAATAAATAATTCGAAATTAAGAGCATAATTACCTGTTGCTATTTCCAACGAGCTAATTTAAAAGATTGAGTTGTGCCAATTTCAACAGGCCAATATCTTTGAAACAGAGTTTGTTGATAGTAGAAATCAGAAGAGAGTTTGTTTCAACTACAGATAACTACTCACAAGAGTGAAAAATAAAGCATCTTCTGAGGGTTTCATCTTCCAAAAAATTTTATTACCTCTGTCTCTCCCTTCGGTTAACTGACACCGGACATGTTATGGGTGTCCGGAATGTCCCGTTGTGACCCCAGTTCGAGATGGGGAGAAAGTTACAGAAGATGATATAAATATATCAAAATTTCATGATTTAACATATACTGCTACTAAAACTAAAATTAGATATACGTGGGCCTCAGCGCGCAGCGCTTTTGCCCAAGGTAGGCGAAACAGATAGACCATGGAAGAAAAGTAAACAAATCAAGTGGCCCCCGGCGCGGGGGGGGGGGGGGGTAGGACGTGGCAACATATACTGCGGCCTTGAACCTTCAAGGTTCAACAAAAAAGAAAATTCATTCCCAAAAATACATCAACATTTAAAAATATTAAAAACAATTTTTTGTTTAAATAATTATTATATAAAATAAGGGGAATACCGTTTTTTTTTTTCTTTCCATTTCCGATTCAGCATCGACTCAAACATTTTTAACATCTTTCCTCTCGATTGCTGGAGATTTGTGGGAGTGATTTCGTGAAAAGGGACAGAAATGCGTAACAGGAAGTTGGGGAAGCGCGCGCTATTCAGTGAAGTTCTGTTTTTTCTCCTATATTCGGGAGGGGCAACGCCCCCATCCCGCACCCCTGTGGTTTAGGGCGTGGGATCTTTGTTTTTGTTTTCTCACTTTAGGATTAGAGAAGAAGCTAAGTACTTTAAACAGAGACGTGTTAGACAATGACGAACGTGTTTCGATACCTGACTTAAATTGCTGCGTACAATTTAAACGACCGGGTCACAGAGCAGCTGGTGTTGCGATCTATCGTAAACAGAACAACTCACATGTTGTGGCTCCACATATGAATATTACTTATCGTCAAACAAGTGGACTGGGTATTGTTAGTCAAGATATTGGGGCATATGTGCGGCAAAATGCTTATTTGAAAATGGACAAACAGTGATTTCGGTGGTCGCATACATTTCTCCGAATCAAACGGTTCAAAAAATTAAAGATTTCCTGCATTTTTTACATTTACCATATACCGAATTTGGTTCTGATCTTTTAAAAAAAACAAAAAAAACTATCACTCGCTTCCCATGATTTTAAAAGTTAACTTCAGTTTGCTAGAAGCCGAGCCACTCATAGCTTTTTTGAATGATGAACACAAATCGAAATGTTTCGACAACTAACAGTGGTACTGTTATTGACGCTATTTTCAACAGTTTTTAAATACTTTGAAAACGCATGTATATGTGTCCTATTTTAGTTATCATAAATTATCATTACCGCTCTTCCCCAAATTGAACAAGAATAATTATTTTTGATAAAAAAAAATTGCATTACTCTTTGTGTTAATTAAACAAAATTTTCATTAAAGATATAATTATTCCACAGAAAATTATTTTCAATCATACTCGATTCATTTTTTTCAGGATTTAAGTTGCTATTGCGAATTTACCACGATAGCATGTCAGATGCTACACATCGTATGCGACTATTGTAAGGCTCGTTTTTTTTATATAAAGTTGTTCTTAATTTAGAATTGTGAATGGTATCCGACTATCCTAAAATAGTGAATTTTGCTAAAAATTGACGAATTGTTTTATGATTTGCTTTTATATGCCATCGTTTTAGCTTTATAAAAATACCAATTTTATTATTTTCTGTTCGCTACAACAAAAACTATAAGTGTTTTAGTAAGAGAAGATGCCATTATTTGAACAAGATATGTCATACTTTAAAACGCGTTTTACTCGAAATGTGGTTTTTTTTTAAATGCTTAAACGGGGTCAGCGATTGCACAAAATGTTTTTAAAATAATTACCTGAAGTTTTTTGTGTATGTTCTGTATATACACTTGTGTGCAAAAATTAAGGACGAAGTCGAAAAATTAGCATATCAGCTGAACGAAGAGGCAGAGTGGACAGAAAGGCCAATCAGGAGATTAAGTGAGGTGATGTACGGTAGCACATGCGCAGATATAGAGGTAGACGTAATGGGGGAGTGTCTGAGTAGTAAAGCATGTTGTCGGTGTAAGATTAGTATTTCTGGCAAAGAGATTGCACACCGTATAGCAGTTAAAATCACACCGAGTTGCTGCCTCAGCGAGAAATGGCGAATAATCAATCTGTTAGACGACATCTGGATGCTTTTACCCGAGGTCGAATCATTGGGAAGTTGGAGGAAGGTCGCAGTGTGACAAGTGTGGCTGCAGAGTTCAGAATTGCTCACAGCATCGTTTCACGACTTTGCAGACAATTTCAAACTACAGGAACAGCTATCCGGGGGTTCAGTAGTGGTCGTCCACGAGGAACCACACCCGCAGATGACCGGTATATTGCCTTACAGGCCAGAAGAAACAGGCGGCAGACAGCGGGAGAAATCGCTAGACACACAACACAGGCGACTGGACGACCGATATCGCGTTTTACCGTGGCCAGAAGACTGCACGGTGGTGGTCTGTTTGCACGACACCCTGTACGGTGTGTACCTCTAACGCCTGCCCATCGGAGAAGGCGTTCTCTGTGGTGCCGGGAATACCGGAATTGGAGAGACAATGAATGGGGACGAGTACTCTTTACAGATGAGAGCAGATTCAGTCTGAGTAGCGATTCTCATCGCATACTCATCTGGAGAGAGCGAGGAAGCCGCAATCATCCCTCGAACATCATTGAAAGGGACAGGTATGGAGGTGGCGGTGTTCTCGTTTGGGGAGGCATCATGCTTGGTAGTCGTACAGACCTTCACATCTTCGACGCAGGTTCAGTCAACGGGACCCGTTTTTGTAACGAGATTCTTCTTCCATATGTGCGTCTTTTTAGAGGCGCTATGGGTCCGCAGTTCCTTTTCATGGACGGCAATGCACCATGGCATCGCACAGTAGCTGACGAACAGCTCTTAGAGAGTGAGGATATTGAACGTATGGATTGGCCGGCACGATCTCCGGATCTCAATCCCATCGAGCATGTATGGGATTTTCTAGGCAGACGCTTGGCAGCTTGTACCTTACCACCAGTAACGATTCCGGAGCTTCGATTGGCGCTGCAAGACGAATGGGCAGCAATGCCTCAACAACTCATTGACACCCTCATTCTCAGCATGGGCAGACGCTGTGAAACCTGCCTAGCAGTCAGGGGAGATCATATCCCCTACTAAAGACCGGATATTTCTTGCTGGACACCCATCACAGGGATGTTTCGGCCTTCAGTCGCATTGCGCTCCATGCTACTTTTTCAATAAAGCTTCTTTTTATCCCTTTGATTTCTCTTTTAGTAAGTGTTGCTTACATTACTCATGTCCTTACGTATTGGGGATCTTACGGTATTAAATGTGTTGATTTAGAATGCTTTTGTACAAAGTTATATTGAAAAAACCGTCTCGTCCTTAATTTTTGCACACCAGTGCAGTAGAAGTGTTTTAACCTTCATATTTATTGATCACCGCTTTGTTACAAAATTTACAGTCCCTTCCTTATGTGAATATACCACTGTTTTTTTAAACAATTTCATATAACAAATAAGATAAAGTGCTCTAGTTTTTGTAAAAATTAAATATCTCTTATCCTTAAGGCTTCGAAAATGAATAAGATAGCAACACATCAGAATTGAAAATTTGCTAATAAACTTTTGGTACAGAATGGGCCGCATTTATGTTAATTTTTTGTTAATTTTTACCCTTTTTTCCCCATTTTAGTAATAATAATTTCTGTTTCTCTACTTAGTTTTAGCATATTTTTTCATAAAATGCACTAAGAAAATCTAAAAACAAGAAAAAAAAATTCCCATATCTCTATTTTTAAAAGAAAAACAAGTTGTCGCAAGTCGTCAGATACCTTAATTATCAAATGCATTGTGTAGTACTGATACATTTATAAGTACACTCATGTCCATAAACTAAGGATAATGAAGTTCAGGCAAAGAAAGAGACAGAAGCAAAACAAATTTGACTTATTTGTAAAGTCTATTTATTAAACAAAAGGTAAAGAGCAAAAAATATTCTATATGCTTGACATAATTAATAAAAATTGCGATTTTTGCTGCCTGGAGCAAATATCAAAAAAGAGCCTATTTACAAAAAACAGTATAACATGGTTAATACGGGGTATGTCTCCCGGACGATGCAATACAGGTTTTACAACGCCTACGCATGCTGAGTATCAAATTATCAATCTGATCTTGGGAAATATTACACTACTCATCAAGCAATGCCCTCCGAAGTTCCGGTAGACAGGTGGGAGGGGGTTGACGGGCTGCAATTCGTCGGCCAAGTATATCCCACACATGCTCTATTGGATTCAAGTCCGGTGAGTATGCTGGACAATCCATACGGGTGATATCCTCCGATTGAAGGCATTCGTCTACAATGTTTGCACGGTGAGTACGGGCGTTGTCATCCATAAACAGAAATTCAGCACCCATGGCGCCCCGAAACAAACGTACATGTTGTTCCAGAATGACATCCCGATAGATGTGGAATGTCATCGTTACACTCTGAACATGCAGGTCAGTTCTGGAACCAAGAATAATTCCTCCCCAAACGAGCCATCCTGCACCACCGTAACGGTGTCGTTCAATGGTGTTCTCTTGGTGGTAACGGGTACCTGGCGCTCTCCATATCAAAGTCCGGCGAGAATCAGACTGCAAACTAAACCTGGACCAGTCGGAAAACATCACACAAGACCACTGTTGCGGTGTCCACAATGCATGCTCTCTACTCCAGGTTAATCGTAGGCGACAATGAGTTACGGTAAGGGGAACACATCTGACAGGCCTACGAGCATATAGACCAATGTGCCCTAAGCGTCTGTACACGGTCTGCCTTGAAACTGTCATACCGGTAGCTGAAGAGAGCTGACGAGATAGGTCTGATGCTGTGCTCCGTCTGTTTCTTTTGGCAGTAACTGCCAAATACCGGTCCTCATTTGGCGTTGTACCTCGGGGGCGACCTGTGCTTTAACATCTACTCACATTACCATCATCTTGGAATCGTTTCCAAAGTCTGGAGATGACACTCTGGGCGATTCCAAGTTTCTCGGATACTTCGAGCTGGGTACGTCCACATTCCAGTCGTTCGATAATTCTACCACGTAAAAAATCATCCAAATGCTTCCTTTGTGCCATAACTATGCGGTCATTGCACTGAAAGGCTTTTAAAGCGATTGTGAACAATTTTACTTCTTTGCCACCCATTCCTTATATATCCCTCTCTAACACTCTCGTCATTGTGACGTACTATCCGCGCCATCTGGTGGTTTCCTGTAATTTGCATATTCTTCTTCAAGATGTGTGTGATAATTCTACAGTTGAAATTTTTATTTTAGAGTTCAATTTCAGTGTGATTCTGAATTATCCTTAATTTATGGACATGAGTGTATATTACATCAGTGTAAATGTGTATTTTATTTTTTATTATGTCCGAATGTATATTTTGTTGTGCTTCCTTTCAGTAAATTTGTAATTTTTTAAATCCTTTGTTTTTGATTTTTTTATACGCTCGCGCCCCCCTTGCAGAGTTATCACTCCCCACAGTTTCAGAAGCGATATACTAAGAGATAAATATTAATATATATAAATACTTGAAAATTTATATGCAGCTGAGAGAAGTAACGATTACGTACGTTAAAAGAGATTTTATTTACATTACCGATTTCTTGTTTGAGTTTTTATTTGTATAACCAATTTCTTGTTTGTAGCAACATAAACGTTACATAAATATAAAAAAACATTAATGTAAGAATCTCACTCAAGCGAAAGTTAAGAAAAATGATGAATAAAAAGAACTTGCGAGATTACTTAAAAATAATCTCCCTAAAATAGTTTGGTGTTGTTCATTCGCTTCTCGAAATTATTAATTCAATTAAATAGCTCATAATGAAGACAAATATCCGGGAAAAAAATAAAAAAATTAAAAATATAGTTTTGAGTATTAGTACTTACGTGTGTGTTATCCACATTAACAACTTTGAGCAGTTTGGTACGCTACGAAATGCGATTCCTGTAAAAACTAAATACTTTTATTTGAGGAAGCGATGTTCGATAGACAGGAACTGATTTGGTCAAAAAGTTTCAAGGATTTGCTCTTTCCCTCGACAAGCTGAAAAAATTCTGGACTCTTCTCGTGTGTCTTTTCTCTTATTACAGATTCCAACTGCTGGGGTAACCGAAATTTCTACCGTTCAGGGTGAACGATCGCAAAATGCCACAGTAGGGTCTGCTAAAATTTGTGGCCGAAGTTGAAATGTACAGTCGGGGGCGTAACGTACGCGATTGCTTGGCAGGAGCGGACACATAACATTTCGTGGCCTGAGCGGACACTTTCAAACTCATCGTGGTTGGAGCGGACACATTTTTTCCCCATCTTAGAACAGATTCGATTACAGAATTACAAGGATAAATACATTTTTGCCAATCAAATTTAGTTTCTTGTATTAAATTGTTAAGATGTTATACTGCGAATACATTTTAAACATAGCGAAATGTAATAGAAATAAAACTTTCAGAAAAATATTTAAAAATTAATAGTAAGTAACAATATAATGAAGGGTATGGACGAATTTCAGGAATTTTGTGGAAAACTGTATTTTAGAGTCAAATAAATATGAGGACAGGTGCAATAGCCATACAATTAATTAATTTCATGAAAGAAAGTAAAAATAAATATAAGAAGTAAAATACGCAAGATATACAAGGTTAGTTAGTATTTATTTACTTGTATTTATTTTTCTTTTATCTACTTGTATCGCTGGGAGGGCAGTGCTCTAGGGGGACCAAAGCCCGACAGCCGCCAAGTACCCTTTTTAAAATCCTACTCGAGAGCCCAAAACTTGACTTTGCAGGGGGCCCAAATGTTCTCAGTTACGCCATTATCTACAGTCCAGTGAAAAATAACTACTCCATGGATTATTTAAGCCCCGTGCCATTCCTGAGAATACAAAAAGTACGAAAAACTGACGACTTCCCGGGATCCCCTTCATGTCAGTACAGTAAAAATCTTGTCATGATAAGCATATCTACCTGTATCCCGAGGTTGAGTGCCTATAAACTTGCAAAGTAAAAATTGCCATGTAATACAGTTTTTAAATTTTAAGAGATACAATTCTTACAAATTTTACTAGCAATGGTCGACTTTTCAATTCAGTCTAAAACAATATAATAATGTTCCACATTTCCAAAGTGTAAATAATAATGGTTTAAAAAAATAGTTTCATCCAAATTCTTCGCAACAAAAAAAAATATATGTATATATTTCAAATTTGGTCTAAATGCCGCCCCAGATATGGATCTGGTTTGTCCGGCCATAGAGCCGCCCCTTTGAGCATTGTATATAAGAGTTGTAAAACCATAAGCAAAAATCACTTCTGTCCTCTACTTTGTTTTCGTAATTGTAAGGTTATTATTAAATTAAAAACTTTTAATTTCTTCAAATGCATATTGATTAGATTAACCGTATTAGATATTTTCATACAGAAACTTTTCGCAAAAATCCTTTTTGAGACACCTTTGTTAAGCATCGATCCACAGTGCGCTGCTAGTACCGCTATTAAGCAAAAAAAAAAAAAAAAAACCTTTTTTAATACGGTATTGCCAGATGCACCATTAATTTTGCTATCAGATGAAGGATGTTTGTAAAGAATAGACATTTATTGGCAATCGACCAACACACTGAGCACTAATATTCTACTTTTTCTTAAACTATGCTGTACTATAGGGAAATCGGGATGATTTTTTAATAACTATTCAAAATTCAGAATATTTACATTTGAAAAATTCGTGAAAAATTTTGCTTGATTGAAAGAATTACATACGGCCGTGGCCGCCCCTTGTTTTGGCCGCCCGTGTGCGGTGCACGAGCTGCACACCTGCTAGGATCGGCCCTGATTGAGTGTACCAAAACGTTTAGTTCCAAATATCAAGAGTTTTTCTAGGGACTGAGCATATACTTCGAATTATCGAGAGGTTCGTATTATCGAGAGTCGACTGTGCATTCTATGAAATATATTCAGTTTAATTTGAAAAAGGACGTATACGTTCGAGAGTGGAAAATATATGATTTTCCCCCCATGTTATTATTATATTTATTTTTTCATGCTTAACACTTCACTTTAAAAGAGCTTGGAACAGATTCATCCCCGTATCTGAACTCAAATAGAGTTTTCCTAAAGATTTTATACATTTTTTTAAAAAATAAAATAGTATTATAGATATACTCATTAGAAGATGCGTTTCATTTACGATTATTCCGTGAAGAACGAAAACACAAGGAAATCTTTAAGCAGTTGTTATAAGGGCTTTTTAAGAGGTTCCACAGAAAACGCCGCCCCTCGTAAGACTGTGCCGACGAATCTTAGGGTGATAAAGATGAGAGATAGCCTATTATTAGGAGAGAACAAGGAAGATCTATTGAATCATCTGCTATTGCCAACTTTCTCAAAAGCATTTGTTTTCAAAGTGCGTACGTGCATCTCTTGGTTATACGTCAGAATTATCCAAACATATTATGAAAAGAATAATTGTTCTCGCATTTCGATGGTTTTTCTATAACCTCAATGCCTCTCTTATTGTGTCAACACACTGCAGTACTATTATGAAAAATGTGTGTGCGTTTTTACGATAATTTCAGTTTTATATCTGTTTACAGAAGAATTCCTGAGTAATATTCACACTAAGGAAAAAACATAC
The DNA here is from genome assembly GCA_019973975.1 of Trichonephila clavata. Lineage (NCBI taxonomy): Eukaryota > Metazoa > Arthropoda > Arachnida > Araneae > Nephilidae > Trichonephila > Trichonephila clavata. Next base: position 50,954 of record BMAO01038735.1, on the reverse strand, counting down.
TGGTAAGGTAATACATTTTTCAAGTTTTTAAAACATAAAAAAATAATATACCACTGTTCCGAAAGATATCAAATGTTGAAAATGTATATACTAGATCAATTATTTATTTGGACATTTCTAGGAAGATATAATCTAGTTTTTCAGTCAAAAGCACTTGCGTGATTTCTTCCAAGTCCTTGGTAAACATTTTTATTTTGTGTAAACTGCAAGAGGAACCTGAATTTAAATAATACATCAGATTTTTTTTTCTGATCTAGTTAAAGAAAGGACAATAATTTAGATTTTATACTGATTTTGAAAAAAATATTAATCCTTTTTTTATCTAAATACCTCTTTGATTGGAAAAATCTTATAAAGATTTTTATATTTGTCTGATGGGTTATTAAAACGCTGTATTAGTTTATTCCTTGATTAATTTTTGACCCAAATATACAGATTTGCTTAGTTGATTTCAGTCGCAATAATATTATTTTCCAATAGGTTTCCGAAATCGAATAATTCACTTGCGATATGTATATTAGTATTTAAAAGATGTAAAGGAATTCGTAGACCATTCCACTGAAGTAATTTTTTGATTTTTGTATTAATTTTAATTTTGAATCTTTACACTTGAATCAACTTAAAGTAATAATATGAAGAGTTATTAATCAATTATTTACGCTTTAATTATTTATAATAATTATTATGCGCACAGAAGATGTAACCACATTATAGCGAGCGCTATGCAATAATATTTTATATAACTACATTTACGTAACAAATATATTTGAATTCTATATCATTAATTAATGTACGTTACCCAACAATACAATTTCATAGAATGAATCAATAATAATTAAGTATTGTAATATTTATTTTATTAATAGTATTAAGTAGCAAACAAACACTGTCCGTAACTATAATTAAAACTTAAATCAGGCGCTCTCAGAAATAGCGGAATAGCTAGGTATCCAAAGGCCCTGGTGCTAAAAAAATGGGGGCCCTAATGTGGTTGGATTTTATCAAGCAAAAAAGTAAAAATATATGAATATTTTATAAATATACAAAGCTACAATTTTTGTTTACTGGCTTCTCTTTCTTGGCATTGTTTGCGCTTAAGCGCACTACTGATATTTTTTAATCCCTAACTTCAGTTTTATAATTTATGCAATACATTCCGTATGTGCTCGAGTACTTACTGACGGTTGAAAGTAGGAGAAACGGAATGCTATACGCTACAAAACGTCGTTGGAGAATCCCTAGCTATTTATTTGGGAGAATCAAACTCACCCACCAGAGAGCTTTGAGCTACAAAATGATCCACTGAGATAGACAGGAAAGGGTACAAAAAATATGCATGAGCAAGAAAATACAATATTATTATAATTATTTTTTTAAAAAAACCTCTGCAAAACAGCTGAGGAAGAGTTGCCTCAAGTAGGTTTTATAAGATGTAATACTAAGTATGGTAAGTTTTTTCATGGAACTTTCAAGCAACAGTTTATAGAAAAATATTGAAATTAATATATACTTTTCAATAAGTAAAGTTCACAAGACTAAACAAACAAGGGGAAAAATTCAGGGGAATTCCCTACAAGTTCAAAATTACTTTCAACTGGATCGTCATGATTATTGTCATGTTTTTTGCAACCTTTTATATTTATATCTTAAATTTGAGAGAAATTATCGCAAGTTTGCCTTGCTTGGTGGTCAGGATTCGAGAACCCCTCTGGGCTTGAGAGCCCCGGTGCGCGGCACCGCCTAGCCCATTGGTAGCTGCGCCAATGCTCAAAAATAAGTTTGTGGTCATCTCCAGTCGTAAGCCTACACTTGAAAAAGTGTATACTAGACAAAATTTCAGATGTACATCATGGAAGCTTGGAGTCACTAAATGTATATGTATCTGTTCGTGTAAATATATATTTTGCTTACAGTTTCAATTCATTTAAATATTTGTTTTGTGATTTTCTCACAGTTTTGAATATTTTTCACAATAACCTGAAAATTGATATCATGTGCAGTTACTGGGGAACGGCACATGGTATCATGGTATTAGTTTCCATCCACATATGTGTGTGACTCTTTTGTGATTCTCACTAGATCATCGACACATAAGTAATTCCTCCTAGTGTTATAACAAATAGTTTTCATCCTGTAAGCAAACTACAATTTCATGCATATTTTTCTGAACTTATGTTATGTAAAAGATAATGTTATTTATGTGTAATCTCTTGAACTACAGTTACAACTGTGCACCCGTTTATTGATATTTTTGTAATCTCGTAGTAGTAACGCAAATTGAGGGGGGAAAGTCATGCTTTACATTATAAAAGCAGGGTGAAGATTTAATTTATTTTTTGACATACTTAAAGAGATATATTTTAGGGAGTTACTAAGCAATTAACGCACTAATTTTAGTTTTTGCTTAAAAACTAATTGAAGATAACCGTAATCTTAGAAAGTCAAGATTTCAAGAATCATTCTGTAAGCGAATAAAGCTGCATATGACCGATAAAATGTTTTAAATACAATGAAGAAAACATCAGTTATAATCAATAAGGAAAGATTTAATCATATACTGTATAAATTAATAGAACCTTTTACTGTTCGTAATTGGGTAAAGTTGCATAAAAAACTTAAGGCATATTTTACCTCCTATATAATAATTACGACATTACTTAAAAGAGTTTTAGAAAACTTTATACACACAATATAGATTTTGTATTATTGTTGTTTTAAAAGGTCTTGGAGATTTTTTTTATAAAAAAAAAATATTCACATTAATGTTTGTAATTTTTTTTACAAAATTGTATCAGATTTAGTTTTTTGGTATTGAATTTTTGCATTCTCTTTTATAGCCAAAATTAGGTATTCGGTACAAAATGAAATAATAAGACAAAAAATTACATTAAATTTTATTTAAATGATTCATTCTACAACTGCATTTGAAAAGGCTAGATCTAAACTGCTCTTAGGAGTTTCTTTAGGAGAAATACTAATTAAAATGATAACTGAAAGTAAAAAACGAAAAAAATATTTCATTATAAGGGCATTCAGCTAATAAAATTGGCAGTTCAGTTCATCAAAACAATTAAAGAATGATGCTATTTAAGTTACATAAACTATATTTATATTCTCAACAGAAAAACATTTAAAAGCCATTTTTACAAAACTGTTTTTTAATTAAGAAAGGTTGGTAAAAATTCAAGCAAAAGTGAAGAAATATTTTTCAAAATTTACAAACAATGAATCGTTTCGATATTTTTTAAAAATATTTTATAATAATTTTTTTTAATACTGAGCATAACAAATAGTCTTTAAAGTAATACTTTTTTTATTTCTTTTTTTTTAAGATTTTACTAAAAATTTCTTTTTAAATACAACAAAAAATCAATTAAAGAGATAAATTACTCTTATTTTTCCTTAATATCAATGCAAATTTCTTTTTATCATAAAGTGAAGAATTTTTTTTCTTCGTATAAACATTACTTCGAATTTTTCAAACTGTAAAGAATGCTTTTTCATCTAAAAAAAAAAGAGAGAATTTCCTTCTCTCTTCGGAACTCGGAACTTTTTTTAAATTTTTAAAAGACCATCAAATATTTTCATTTGATTAAAACTTTATTTCGAAGCTGTTGGTAATTAAACTTATACACCAATAAAAAAAATTCCTTTTAGGGGAAAGCCATTACATAATTACATTACATTTGTGTTCTTTATCAAATATTTACTTTAAAAGAAATAAAACAGACGATACTTTTTCGAATAATCATTCTTTTAAAATACGTGTTAATTATTTTCCAATTACTTGACAGGAAAATGATTTTTATAAGTAAATAAGATAATTAAAAAGCATATAGCTAAATTATGCCTTAGAAAAACCAAACGATTCTAAATTCGAAGCGATTTTTGGTTAGCATTTATTATTATTATTATTATTTTTTTTTTGAACTTCTGAAACGAAAATGGAATTTTGAAAAAAAATGTGAACCTACCTCTCTCGTATTTGATACACAAAGTGAAGATGAATAGCAGCAGAAGAAGAAAATCAAAACCTAAATGCGCCTATCTCTTTGAGAGAGAGAAATAAAACCAAAACCTTATTTTCACGATGCGTCCGGCGGTGTAGGAGCGAGGCGACGGGAGCAGCAGCAGGTGCGCTTTTCTCTCATAGCTCGGCTCCGAAATTCCGACGGAAAACGAGAATCTTAGTGTTGTGCGCGAGAAATAGAATGTTCTCTTGTGGTAAGGTACAACTCGAGGGATTTTTACTTCTTTACTCCGAGCTGCTCGGGTTGCTTTCGCCATCCGGTCGCCGCAGGGGATCATGGAGTTCTCAGCAAAAAGCTTATCGCGCATCTTGGCGACAACAGTGATTTTTAAAAGGATTTTCCCCCCGCTATTCAATTGGAAAATTTTCCCTGAGATCAATAACAATGAATGAAAGGATAAGAGTTAACCGAAACCGAACAAAATAATACGCTTTTTTATTTAAAAAAATACCATATATAAATTAGGATAATTTTGTTCAAACTAAAGCTCACTTGTCGCTCGAGTGAGTATTCAATCAATATCATATAATTCACTGATCCCTGTTAAAGATTTAGAATAATTTTCATGGTATTTTTTCTTTAGCGTGTCTTTGTTTATATAACGATAAAGAAAATGTCCAATATTAAAAATTTCTCTTTGCTAATACAAAAAAAGCTGTAATTTTAATGTAATATTTTGATCATGTGCATATAGAAAGATTCATTCTCTTCTTTGCAGAGTATAGTAACATAAATCAAATGTTTCCTCTGTAAAACATTTTTGATATTTTATGCATAGATGGATAAGATGTTTGTAACTTCTCGTGTAAGTTAGTATTTATGGCTTACATAATTTATCATATTTTAAATAATGTGTTAATACTTTTAAGGCAGCCATCCCCAAAACACTAATTCGAAGTTTATTGTTTCGGGTACAGAATTGCTCCACCAATAATATGCTTTGATTTTATTTACACATAGGGAAAAACACATAATTTAATATATTTTTATTTTTAGTCAAATAAATTTATATATATGTTTTTTTCTGCCTAAAATAAACACCATTATTCCACCTACGTACTTCAATACCATATACACTTTCACTTTTTATGATAAAACGAAAATTGTGTGTTAAGAAATGTTTCAAAATTTCATGGAATATAATGGTATGTTTTCAATAAATACAAGGGTGTAACTCTCTGAAATTTTGAAATAAGCGCAGATGAGAAGTTACAAAATAAATAAATAAATAAACGGTTTAATTTGAAAATACAAAGTAATTTAACACAGCAGACACTTTTTACCGACTTATTTCAAGTTACTTAGCGCAGAATAAATTTTAGACAGAAGAGAAAATGGAATTGACTCAAGAACATTATCGTGCTATTATTTCCTATGATTTTAAAGCGGGATTAAATCAAGACGAATGCGTTCAAAAGCTGGAATTAGCATTTGGTGATGAATCTCCATGTCGTGCTACTGTATTCAGATGGTTTAAAGAATTTTGTAGAGGTCGCACTTCGCTTCAGAATGAAGAACACGGGAAGATCGCTGTCAGCAGTAATCCCGGATGATGTGTCTGCCATACGAAAAATATCAATGGATGATAATCAATGTACTTACCAAATGACACAGAAGGAATTTAACATTGGATCCGTAGCCATACACAAAATTATTCGTGAAGAATTACATACGAAAAAAGTAATTTGCCGTTGGGATAATTATAATCTAACTGAGCACCCAAAGAGAGAAGCGTGTCAAAATCAGTTTTGAAACTCTTAAATTGTTAAAATGATGGTGGCCACCTCATCATTTCTAAAACTGTAATGGGTGATGAAACGTACATACCATTTTTTGACCTTCCAAAACGTCAAGAAAGCAAAGTATGGGTCTTTGAAGATGGGCCCAAAGTATGAGGTACACGAGATTGGTCAAAGTCATCAAGTTAGAAGGACATAAGACAGTAACAGCAAACTGGTATACCACTAAATGTCTTCCGAGAACTCTCCAAGAAGTTAATGTTAGGGGGACTAATGTTTCACTATGACATTGCATCTTCTCATACAGCTGGATTAACAGTTGAGTTTCTTAAACAAAAACAAATTAAAGTGATAGAACATCCACCTTATTCTCAGGATCTAGCTGTGTGAGACTTTTGGTTATTTTTTAAACTTAAAAAGAACTTACGTAGACGTCGTTTTCATTCAGAAGAAGAGATTGGATTTTTTCAGCAATTCCAAAAAATTAATGATTTGAGGCATTTAATCTGTGGAAAGGAAAGAATCTGGAGGAGACTACTTTGAACACTTTTAAAATTTTGTAAGTATAACTTTTAAACCTGGTTGTACTTCAAAAATTTCAGAATGACCTTCGTACACAAATTTATATAAATAATAGTATTTTTTTTGTTTGTTTTTTGGAATAAGTTTATCCTGCATTTAAATTTTGCTTTCTAATATTATGCAAATAGTTCTTTTAAAATCTAAAAGAATCACCAAAAAGTGTTTTTTCCGAAAATTATAATGGAGAGGAAAATACATTTCAACACAAACATAATTTGATACAGGATTTTAACATTTTTTTACTACGCATATATATATATCCGCATCTTAACTAGAAAAACATTTTTTTTAATTTAAGAAATTTTCAGAGATGACTAATAATATTATGCCAACTGACACTAGGTATTCTTCGAATTTAAATGATAAACACCGAAATATGCATAAAATTGATTATTAATAATTAAAGTTTTTAAAAATGAAATACAACGATAATTTTCTGTTTAATCACATGAATAGTCACTTTATTAAACTACCCCCATGAATCTGCATTTATTTTGATAACAAAATCCCTAAATTTCAATACAATTGAATTTTAATTGATTTTGTTCTTTTATCTTATTATTAAAAATTGGAATAACGCCCATGAAAAATAATTTTTAATAAAGAAAAATCGTGTGTGTGTTCGGTTCTTTGCATTCCTATGCATTGAGGATACTTGTTGCTAAGGGGTCTCAAGGGTGTTAATTTTGTCTCGAGGTTTAAAAATGCAAACAATTTTTAAATAGATATAATTCTTTGAAATTAAAATTAAATACAGTAAAATCCGATTTATAATGTGCACTTTTAACACACAAAAAAAATAAAATCGAAATTTACAGGTGCGGGTTATACGCCGGTATAAAGTAAGAACTTTAAAAATAAAAAAAAAAGATGAGCCTAGAAAAGAACTAACTTCTACGTATATCGAAATACTGTTCATTTAAGGTATCCGACTACTTACGACAACTTTTTTGTTAAAAAATTGGAGATATGGAGATTTTTTTCTAGTTTTCAGATTTGTTTAATACATTTTAAGAAAAATATGGTAAAATTAAGAAGATAAAAAGAAATTATTATTACTAAAATGTGGGAAAAAATGGGTAAAACTTTCCAAAAAATGCATAAACGGGGCACATTATGTACCAAAAGTTTGTGAACAAATTTTTAAATTTTTAATTCTGATGTGTTGCTATGTTATTCATTTTTGAAATGGCATTCAGGATAAGAAATAGTTTAATTTTTACAAAAACTAGAGCAATTTATCTTAATTATTATATGAAATTGCTTAAAACGACCGTGACTATATTAACATAAGGGACTGTAAATTTTGTAATAAAACAGTGATTAATAAATCTGAAGGTTAAAACACTTCTATTATTACACAGAACATACATAAAAAATTTCAGGTAATTATTTTCAAACCTTTTTGAGCAATCGCAGTCCCCGTTTGAGCATTTTCAAAATAACACATTTCGAGTAAAATGCGTTTTAAAATATGACACCTTGCTTAAAGTAATGGCATCTGCTTTCACTAAAACATTTGTAGTTTTTGTTCTAGTGAACGGAAGATAATAAACTCGGTATTTCTATGAAGCTAGTAAGATGGCCTGTAAAATAAAATCATAAAAACATTGTCAATTTTTGTTAAAATTTACTATTTTAGGGTAGTCGGATACCTTAACATCCATTTTGCGGTGTGTAATATGCTTCATATATCGTCCTCTAATGTTGAATAAGAAATGTTAAAATATAAAGAGTAAAAACTTACAAATTTATTAAAAAGTTTTATAATTTTAACAATGGATAGTTGATTTATAATCGTAATACTGTTTCCTAATAATGTAATGTAACATTCTAATCATGTTTTACATCAATAGTTTTGGCTTATTTTAAATTTCTTTTGTGGGATGTTGAGTGTTTCGTGCAAATATCCTTAAATATTCCGATTAAGCAATTATTTTAGATGCTAATTATTTTATAAGAGGGTCCAGGCTTCATCAACCTTTAAACAAGTCATTTTATACTAAACTTGTATTAAAATTATCTTAAGACATTTCTCCATGTAAAAACATTTGGAATAGGAACCTAACTTTATGACATTAAATGCTATTAACAAAAGTTCGCCTAATAATTTTTCCGCAATATATCAAGTGCAGTAGCTGGGGGTATATTTTGGAGCACCTAGTCCTTCGACAGGACTCTAATCTCCTATCGGGTAATAATGATGCCTGTAGCGAGTTGTTTTGCCAGTGTAAATGGGTAATTAGAAAATAAAAATAATACTTTAGAGATGCATGAAATAAAGGGAAAAAGTAGGAATGAGAGAGAACTCTCATACGGTATATATCTGAATGTGGAGGGAGCGTTCCGATTGGCCGAGACAGGAGTTCGGCCAATGGGGTAAGAAGAGATCTTAAATATATCAAGTGCACTTACAACTCCACCCACATATTTTAATACATATATATCATTCATTTGAATGCATGATTACTTATTTAAATGTATGCATACCATTTATTAAACGCCAAATATTCTTGGAAATGTATTCTTTTCCTAGAAAATTGCCTTTTGCATATGGTTGTGTGATATATCTACATCAAATTCCACAACAGTTCATCCTGTATTATGAAATTCCAGTTTTTGAAAGCTCGCCCACATTAATCATGTTGATACAACTTTCATATGAAAGAAATCTAAAAGCGTAAAACAAGAAAATTAAAAAGAGGTATGTTAAATTAGATGAATATATGTTCTGACATCACATATATTAAAAAGAGATAAATATCATTCCCACATTATCGTTATAAACAGCTGTGTAATTTTAGCTCAATTCTGAAACGTGTAGTCAACAATGAAATAATAAAGTTTCTTAAGGAAAGGATACTTTTCAAATTAATAAGATTTATCTGCGGTTAATAAGTTTAGGCAATCTTATTAATTGCTTACAAACTTTAATAGGACTGCCGACGTTCATATTAATCATATTATAGTTATTATTCTGTTCGTAATTTTATTCATTGTGAGCTTATTCTGCATTTTACTCAGTAAATTACTCAAATTTTATATCATAGTTATAAAATAAAAACAAGCAATTATTATTTTTTTGTTGTTGTTGAATTTTTGTGGATTAAATCATATTTATCTTTTTAAAAAACACATTTGCAACTTTTTTTTGTGAGAAAAATTGTAGATTTTTAAAATATATTTGAAACAACACAAAAATAAACTTTTGAGTTAAAATAACTTGTATATAACTACAATAATGAATAATAAACTGCAATGTTAACTAAAATATAAAAGCAATTATTTGTTTGTTTGTTTGCTAAATAAACATAAAGATTCATATTTTTATGAAGTGAAATTCCTTTGCCATCTTCTTAAGTTAAACGAAACATCACCACAAATTGAAGTCATAAGCAATGCATATTTTTCAACTGTTTACTTCCGGGGGTGGGCATTAAGTCGATCGCGATCGACCGCTGGACCGCCAAGACATTTTGGGGTGACCGCATTTGCATAAAATCTTACACACAGGTGGTTATCAAAATACTGGAAACACCCATGAATAAAAGCGATGTTTTTGAATGAACTTCGTAAGCATTAAAGTATAATAATAGGCTACCAGATTTTTTTTATAAATAGAAATGTATATATTTTGGTAGTATTCGTTAGCTTTATTGGACTTCTGTAAGGCTTGGATTTTTTTCTAAATCATAAAATATTGGATCTTTTAGATTTTTAAGAGGTCAAATTGTGGCAACCGTCTAGCTGGAGCAAGTGTGACCGAAACATCCCAGTTTTTAAAGGTTTCTAGAGGTCTAAGTCATGATTGCTAACACACTGCAAGACAAGCTCGGCAAAGCAAAGTATTTTGGAAAGAGAAATATTTTAAATATTCTATTTATCTCTCTTGAAACACAAAATTTTTCTTCTTCCAAAGGACGCAATTTTAAAAGAATAACTTTTGGAATGTAATGGGCGAAGTGAAGTATTCTTATTAAAAAAAGCTGCAATTCGTTTAACATCGTTCTTTTACCCTACCTACCTACCTACCTGCGTGAATCTATATTTTCAACGATGGGTATATAATTCAAACAACGTATCATTCCCGTTTCACAGACGAATCTATTACAAGATTATCATCAGTAATTATATACCGAGAGATATTCAAGATTGGTACGGATAGTATGCAGATTAAGTCTTCTGCTGAGACTTTAACTACAAAAACCAATTTTAAATGGAAAATGATTTATTTTTTGGTGTATTTAAATTGTTTGATAATAAATGCATCATTTGATATTAAATTTGAGGGTATATTATTTGTTGTATTTTGTGTTTTACTTAAAAATAAAAGTTATAAAAGTGCAAGGTTTTTTTTTTATTTTAGTTATATAGGTACATATTTTGTATTTGTTATTGTTATAATATAAATATTGTTGAGATCTTTTTTTTTTTTTTTTTTTTGCTTATTACTCCTACGACACAGAGTGGACCGCAACACCTTGAAAAGAACGTGTCTTCTAAAAGTCTGCTCATCCCTGGTCTACTTATTTAAACAACTTTGTACAGCTTTATTTTTGAAAACTGTTCCGCTAAAAAAAATAAAGACATCATTTTGCGAAGTGGAGAAACCGAGTTTGACTTACAAATATTCTAATATGTTGTGTAATAGTTTGCAGGGAATCATTCAATTCATTTCCATATCACTGTACTTTCTCTTCATATGTAGTTTTTATTCTTCAACATTTAATGCTATCTACAGTCAATTACGACAATAACAAATCATAAATATCTATTACGATACTTTCTTACAAGATATAAGATTTATTAACACATTCTTTACATTTTTGAAATCAATCTTATGTGTTTGGATTATTCTTTAAGATATACTTATAAATGGTGCATTAAGGAAGATCTCGGGGAGTTCGGAATTTAAAAACTTCGAAATTAGAATGCATATATACTACTGAATTTAAGACATCCTTACAAAATGGTACTCATTTCAAATAAAACTTAAGCAAATTTTAAGAGAAAATTTGCTATATAGAAAAAATCGCAATATAGTTATAGTTAACTATATTGCGAATCTTTTTATATAGCAAACTTTTTCATGGAACCAAGAACATTTCGCGTTTCACAATTTTTTTCGTAAAATGACCTCTCGATAGCGAAATGCATTTTCTATAAAACGAACTTTTTCTCTTGTGATTCAACTTTTTTCTCCATATTTTTAAAATACTTCTCGATAGTTCAAATTATATTCTTTTTTGTAAGATAGTTTATGGTGGTCATAAACCTTGAACTGACTTTATTAAGCGCCTAACTCGCCGAGAGCAATAGAATTCTCGGCGTTTCATCCAAGAACAGCAATCTTTAACTACCCATTGTCCAGTTCGCTAGAAACATCTTTGATATCCCCTTCACTCCCAGTGGAGTTGTCTCGTGTCCCCGTGTCCTTTAACTAGTCTCCGTTAGCTTGTAGTGTTGATCAGTCGTAAGGGTAACTTCGTTTCTAGTAGCTCGAAAATTTCAAAAAGTAGGTGCTTAAGCATAAAAAAAAAATTTCTTTCTTAAGGAAGTAAATAAAGGAGTCATAAAAATTTTCCTTACAAATTTTTTTTATTTTTTATTTTTTTTATAGATAAGATATATATACACTCATGGACAAAAAAATTAACGCACAAAGAAGGAGTCGTCAAAGTGAAATCAAATTTTACATACGTGATGACTATTTTGATATAAGTAAATGAGTAGAAAATCAAAGAAAAAGGATCATTTATTTCAGAGAAAAAGGCAAAAGAACGGAGAATTTAATACCCTGTTGAACTCCCTCTAGCGCGAATGCACAATACTATACGATCGAGCATTGAGGCATACAAGTTCTGTATGATGTCTTGAGACATTTCGTTCCATATTTGCTGTAACCTTGCCTCTAGTTCATTCAAACTCGTGGAATGCCCAACTTGCCGTCCCAAATGATCCCAGATATGCTCGATTGGAGACAAATCTGGGGATTGGGCAGGCCAAGGAAGGGTAGTAACAGTGGGAGATAGTCTTGTGACACCCTTGCCATGTGAGGTCGAACATTGTCTTGTTGAAAAATGGCTCTTGGGAGCCATGAGTGGCAACACATGTGGTTGCAGGATGTCATGGACATACCGCTGGGCTGTTATGGTGCCACGAATCAATACTAGGAGTGACCGCGTATTCTAAAAAATGGCACCCATACCATCACACCAGCTGTGGGAGCGATGTGTGGCTGTAAAGCAAAGGCAGGATTGAGGTGCTCACCACGGGGTCTCCACATACGAACATGATTGTCATCACTGTTGAGATTGAATCTGGATTCGTCACTGAAGACGACCGGGTTCCATTCCGCTGCAGTCCAGTTTCCTCGTGCTCAGCACAACTCCAAACAGGGGCGTTGATGGGTGGGCGTCAGAGGCAGCGATCGTAATGGGCGCTGCGATCCCAAATATCCTTCAGCCAGACGCCTTCGTATGGTTCGAAAAGACACAGGGGCCCATAGTGAAGGTGCTACCTGTGTCTGGATGGCGGCAGATGAACCGGTTGGCTGTAAGTGGGCATTTCTTACGATGTGGTGGTCTTCTTGACGACTGGTATGTCGAGGGCATCCTAAGCCTGGTCTTCGTGTAAATTACATCTCTCGGATCCGCTGGTCCCAACACCTCCTCACAACACAATTAGAGTGGTCTAATTGACGAGCTACTCGCCTAGCTGACCACCCAGCTTCCATCATGCCGATGATTCTCCCCCTTTCCAACTGCGACAGCTGCTCATATTGTGTTTGAAAACGGCGTAATGGCATGTCTACCTCAGCGCTTCCTTTGTAAACGATGCAGCACACTCAAATAAGTTTTAGTTACCTTTTTAATACTCCACGGAGAACGACGTTAAACTTCCTCTACTGACTATACGTAATGCGCAATCACGCTGCATTTCTAATCATTTGCATATCTTCCCGATATGTACCTTCATGCCAATTTTCGTTAAGATCCCGCAATTATTTCTTGGTGCGCTATGTTTTTTTGATGTGTAACATCTTTCCTCTCGATTGCTGGAGATTTGTGGGAGTGATTTCGTGAAAAGGGATGGAAATGCGTAACAGGAAGTTGGGGAAGCGCGCGCTATTCAGTGAAATTCTGTTTTTTCTCCTTCATTCGGGAGGGGCTCCACCCCCATTCCCCAACCCCTGCGGTTTAGGCCATGGGACCTTTGTTTTTTTTCCTCACTTTAGGATCAGAGAAGAAGCTAAGTCCTTTAGGCAGAGACGTGGTTAGACAATGACGAACGTGTTTCGATACCTGACTTCGATTGCTGCGTACAATTTAAACGACCGGGCTACAGAGCAGCTGGTGTTGCGATCTATCGTAAATAGAACAACTCACATGTTGTGGCTCAACATATGGATATTACTTATCGTCAAACAAGTGGACTGGGTCAAGATATTGGGGATATATGTGCGGCAAAATGCTTATTTGAAAATGGACAAACAGTGATTTTGGTCGTCGTATACATTTCTCCGAATCAAACGGTTCAAAAAATTAAAAAAAGATTTCCTTTAATTTTTTACTTTTACCGTATACCGAAGGTGGTTCTGCTCTTTTTTTTAAAAAAACTATCACTCGCTTCCCATGATTTTGAGTGGTGATTTTAAAGTTAACTTCAGTTTCCTAGAAGCCGAGCCAATCATAGCTTTTTTGAATGATGAACTCAAGCTCGAAATGAACACAAATCGAAATGTTTCGGCAACTAACAGTGGTACTGTTATTGACGCTATTTTTCAACTGTTTTTAAATACTTTGAAAACACAAGTATATGTGTCATATTTTATTTATCATAAATTATCATTACCGCTCTTCCCCAAATTGAACAAAAATAATTATTTTTGATAAAAAATTGCATTACTCCTTGTGTTAAAAAAAAATAAAATTTTCATTAAAGATATAATTATTTCATAGAAAATTATTTCCAATCATACTCGATTCATTTTTTTTCAGGATTTAAGTTGCTATTGCGAATTTACCACTATAACATGTCAGATGTTACACATTGTATGCGACTACTGTAAGGCTCGTTTCTTTTTTTTTTTTTTTTGCCCAAGTGTAAAATAAATATATATTAATTTATACTAAAAGTGTGAATAAAATTACTTTTTTAATATATAATTTTTATAAATTTAAAATATCTTTATGTGGTTCATAAAGAAAATTGAAAGATGAACCTCTGTATAGCGAATTTTCCCTATTACGAAGTTTTTCTCAGGATTTAGTTACTTCGTTATATAGAGATCCGACTGTATTTAAAGAAGATCAAAATTGGATGAAATAATACTCTGTATGCTGCTGAAACTATTAAACCAGTAAACTATACGAAGTTATTTTGCTACGCTCAGATTTAACCCTTTCGCGCCTAACGGAACACATACGTCTCAAGCAAATTTCAAAAATTCTTTTGGGACAGAAACGCTTCTCTGTCTAATTAGAGACTTTCCCACCAGTCCTGCCAATATTTTTGAAGGGATTTTCACTCACAGAACATAGATGGCACTACCGTACATAATGCAATTCCTGCGTTTTTGAAGTGTTGTAGCAGCTCATTCCATACTGTACGAACGTAAATAGTATAGTTTTGGAAAATACCGCCTATTTTCGATTAAATTTTGATTGATCTATAAATCTAAGGCCAGATAAGTTACTCACGAAGAGGAATACCTCTAATAAACTGGTAAGTGGCAAAGTTTTACTTCCATTTTTACTATCGGGACATATGTGTCCCTCTCATATTGAATAGTGGGAACATGTTGTCCCAACAGTCCTATGTGATCATGATGCTAAGTGATTGCCACGAAGCTAAATACGCAAAAGTAAATTGCACCATGAAAGATGGATGCAAAGAAGAATTTGTGTGCCCTATGGCAATCAAATTCTACAACAAAATCATGGGAGGTGTAGACCTTGCAGACCAAATGGCAAATGTCTATGGATTAAATCGAAACTCTTGCAAAAGTGGTGGAAAAAGGAATTTTTTCGCCTATTGATGAGCGCTGTGGTCAACTCATGGATTGCGTAGTTCGAACTCAAACATCGAAAAACCCCACTTCTTGATCTCTTGCAGAAGCCTTGACGGCGTCCGGAAAGCTCAACGCACAGTACCAACGCCGTACCCCTGGATGCCCATCCAAAACATCACGAAGCTTACTCAATGTTGGTGACCATCTGCCAGTATAACAACAAAAACACGACAGAAGTGCGTAAAGATGCACAACAAATGAGGAATCATGCACTAAAACAATGTGCACGATGTGTAATGTCCCATTGTGCATTGATTGTTTCAAACCATACCATTCATAGTTAATTTTTATGACTAGAAAATCATTGGGTTTTTTTTACAAAATTACTCATTGAAGACTACAGGGACACATATTTCCCAGTGTCAGGACTGACGGGACATTGTCCCGGTCCAAAATCAGTGTTTAAAATTTTCCTAAAAATATAACATTTTAGTTTTAGCTTTCTAGTGTGCCCTACTCATAGTTTACGCTACCAAAATTGTTCTGTTGTAAGAAAAAAAAACTCGCCGCGAAAAGGTTAATGTTTATTTAATAAACTAATTTAAATAACTGTACACAATGGGGGGCATATAATATCAAAAACGTACTTCTGTGGCAAATAATCATTGAAGTCCTTCGGGCACAAACAACCGTATTTAATTAAGCCCTTAGTAAATAGTTGGAGTCTTACAATATAATGCTCTTAATAACAGTGAAAAGTTATTAATAGAAGATTTTTTAACGAAGCCAATTCACAACTAGCCATTATAATAACTTAAAATATCATCTATCACAAACAAATTAAAGTGATTCTCAAAAACAAAACAAAAAATCACAGGAGAATATATTTTAAATCCAATTTAAACCAGAAAAATATATTTAGTAACAGTACCGCCTATTTATTCTGATCCGTTCTACCGCGTATTTGGTGTGATTCATCAACATGTGACTTTTGATTCACTGGCACACACACACAAAAGGATAATAAATAATATAAATTAATCTTCTCTCTCCCTGTCAGAAATCACTTAAAAAAATTTCTATTCTTTAACAAATATCTCTACGGAAACCACTGTAAAAACTGTTCCATTACAGAATCATTTTATCCGAAACGCTACATTTATTCTCGAAGATTGAAGAACATTTTTAAAAATAAAATAGAATAAAGTAATGCTGTTATTTTATTTATTTTTTTTTTGAAAAAAAAAGACGCTTTATCTAAACAAACCAAATAAAGGAAAGTTCTATTTTAATCAACTGTGACATTTTGCAATTCAAGCTCAATTTCATTGCTTTAAATTACACTGGTGTTTAATTTGCCTATTTTGTCAAATTTAAAGAGAAGATTAAATGAAACGTAAAAATACTACTTCAAAACAAAGATACATATCTTAAGTATCAAATACTCTAGCACAGTGATGGTGAACCTATGACCCGTAGGTCAGACCCACGCAAGCATTTTAACTAACCCACGATTGCTAAGCAACTCCTTGTTTGTTTGTGTGGGTTTATTGAGATTTATTTAATTTGTGGGGATTATTTATGTACTATTTGTATTTTTAAGCACTGCAATGACACAAAAACAATTTAAATGCTGTCTAAAGCCTTCAGTTTGATCATTACAGTTTCAAAGTTACGCAAATGATAACAAATATATATGAAAGTATGTAAAATTTGAAATAAAACAAAAGTGTTTACAAAATATCAAATAAGTGTATAATTTTACATTCTATTGAAAAAAAAATAGACAAACCGAAACAAATAACCATATTTAAAGCCCTTTCTTCGGATAAAGTGCGCTTTTGTAAGGTTATGTTTGTAGAAAGATACTCCCATAGCACTTCTTGTATCGTCCTACCTCTGTTTCACCTTGTGAGTCGCCAATAGGGGCTATGCACACATCTCTTATTCTCGATACTTGCAATTTTTACTCGCAATTTAAGGTTCACCTGTACCATTCAGTATCAGTATTGAACTTAATGGCCCCCATTTTGTACGCATTTAAAAGTAATGTGTACTGATGTGTATGTATATTAGGTATGTTAATACAAAATTTCTTCTGAAATTATTGTACTCTAATTATAAATATTTTTATTTGTAGACTAGTACTATGTCGGCGGTCAAAAAAATTAAAAACAAGCCATACAAGTTCCAGACTATATTAAGCTGAATGGTTTGATAAATATGGTGTGTTTGAAAGGAATAAAATGGTTATATGTGTAATTTGTAATGAAAAAGTGACTTCACGTACATATAATGTAAAAAGACATTTTGAAACGTTGCATTCTAATCTCGGCATGTCAACAAATTAAGAAAGAAAAACATATTTTTCAAAAGTGAAAAGGGAGAATTTTTCTTAAAGCAGTGTTTTAAAAAGTTTTTTTGGCTTTAAAAAATAATATTACAGCTGCTAGTTTCCAATTTGCCCATTGCATTGCTAGTTAAGGGAAACCTTTTTTAGGAGAATTTGTAAAAAACAAAGTGTTTTTAGAATGTATTCCTACATTGTTTACTGATTTTAAAGAAAAAGACTTGATTTCATTATAAAGCGTATAAATGAGTTACCTATAAATCTCAATAAAATTAAAAATCGAATAAAAAATTAGAAAAAAATATTTTTTACAAATACTTAAAGACTTAAATTATGCAGAAATGTTTTCAATCGCTTTAGATGAGAATAATGATGTAAATGGTTATGCACAATTAGCAGTTTTTGCTCGGTATAAGTGTGGATTTATATATAATGAAAGAAGAGTTAATAAAACTAATAACGTTGAAAGGGAAGTGTACCGGTCTTGATATTTGTAAGGAATTTGATATTGCATTTAAAGAAATTGATAGTGACCTTCAGAAAAGAGTTTCTGTAACAACAGACAGTGCACCTAGTATGGTAGGAAAAAACATTGGATTTATTCAGCATTTTAAGTAAAATATTTCACATTCACTGATTGAATTTCAGTGTATAATACACCAGCAAGTTTGATGTGCGAAACATGGTTTAAAAACATTTTCCAGTGTAATGTCAGTTTTAATAAAAAATATCAACTTTATAAACGGCAATTTGTACAATTCTTAGAGAAAATTAAATGCTAATATTCAAGGATGTTGACATACAACAACGTTCTATGGCTTAGTTTTGGTCAAGTTGTGGTGACCTGTAGCCACCCCTTACATTAATACCTTCCTGTCTATCTGAAAATCCGGCTGGATGTGTTGGCGGACTTAAAGGATCGTAAGACATGATTCCAATTCAAACTGATTTATTGATTCTTATCAATAGATTATGAATATACACAACACAATACTAATTAAGATAAATAAACTAGAGTGGAGTGAATAGGGAGATATCAATACAAGCGGATAATAATACAGAATTTCAACTGAATCTAGGACAGCTTAAACGCGTATAATTACAACTACTCCTCCCAATAGTAATCCGATTTCCTTAATCAAAGTCACTAACCTTATATTTTAATGCTGCGGTTCCTTTGTGACGAACTTCAGGCACTTTATTTAGCTGGATGGATTGATGAAGACTCCACGCTCCGTAATAGTGAATTTCACTATTTTAAATCCGCTTCTCTTCACGTACATCAAAACGTATCAGGCTCACTTAACTTGTCAACAATAACGTGTCGATTTCTCGATCTTTAATTCACTTGACTTCTCACTTCCTCTTACTTAGCTCCTACTTAGCTCGCGAAAACTGAATTTATATAATATTCCTTATTTACATAAATCACGCCTGGCTCTCGATGAAGGTTGATTGAAATAAATAAATTGCTTTAAAGGAAAAAAGAAGAAGTTAGTGAAAGACCGTATAGATCCCTCACAAAGTCCTTAATCACTTTGTGACGTTATTAGAAGAAATTAAGCTCTTTTTAATTGAAAAAGACAATACTTTCTATGAATTATCCAATAAACAATGGTTAAATGATTTAATGTTTTTATGCGACAGCACTCAGCATTTTAATGAATTGAATAAAAAATTTCAAGGCCTTGGACTAATTGTTTTAACGATTTTCAAGATATTAAAATATTTATGATGAAACTTTAAATCTTTACTAAGGATTTGGAAAAAGGACATTTTCAAAACACCGTTGACATTCAAGAAAATGCAATTAAAAATATTTAAGGATTATGCATGAAATAAAACAATTTTTAAGGAGAGATTCAATCAATCTAAAAGTTTGGAAGATACATTTCACTTTATTTTATATCCATACAAAAGAGAATTTGAAACAATGGAGTTAAGTAAATTTATGTGGCTAGGTATCGATAATTTAGAAATGGAATTAGTTGAATTTCGAAGCAGGATAGTGTGGGAAACAAATTTGAAGACTTGACTTCTGAAATAGAAGGAAAACTGTGTGAAAGTAGTGCATACAATATTGACTTGAGCCCACAGTAAAAATTGAAAACATTATATTATACATATGGGGTTCTTTACCAAATAATTTTATATCAATGGAAAAAAACTAGTTAATGCTCTTTTAACAATGTTTGGTTCCACATATTAGAGTGAAAAATTGTTTTTTTTTTCAATGAAAACTTTGTAAAATCTTCTAATAAAACTAGACTTGACAGGGAATTAACTCCTAAAAATGTTAAACTAATAAATACGAAATATGAATATAATATTAAAAAACTATCAGAAAATAAACAGTAACAGATTTGTAGTCAGTCCCTTTTTATGTTTACTTTTTCTCAGAATACACGAAAAATATTTTAAATATTATATTTTTATTGCTTTTGCCTTATAAATGTGCACTTGTACATTGTAAGTTCCGTTACACTTTGTTACTATCCGTTTGTTTAGTATAAGTTTCAGATTTTACTGTAAGTGTTTTTTACTGGACATATACACCTACTGTTTTTTCTAAAGAATAAAATCAAGTGTATTTTATTTAGTTTTTTTGGGGGGGGGGGATATAAGAACTTTTTTTTAATCTTTTATTTTTGTTTTAAAAATAGATTTGAGTGCTGTTATATATATTGCATTCATTCCTTGATGTGTTATTTAATAGATAAATTTTATTTAAAATAATCCGAAGATTAAAAAAACACAATATGATTTGATTACATGGGATTTTTCCTTAAACTGTCATAGCCCTTAATGTGCAAAGAAACGAAAGGAATTGCATTAACATTTCTTCCAAATATTGCAATAGCTTCTACGTCCTAAGCTTAAGTATGAAATTATAAATACTGAATTTCCAGTATCAATTTCATGTTTCAACGCAATCAACGTATCAAGTAATATCACGATTTGCGCTCTACAAATAAACGTTACGTCACTCGAAAAATATTCATTACTTCACGCGGTGGAAAAACAGAAACATTTGGTATGTCATTCTTGGGAAATTGACCCAGCTAAAGGGTGAACACATTAAATAATACGCATAAATACACGCAATTCTTGGCAAATATTCCTTGGATTTCATTAAAATTAATATTTACTTATTTTCCAAACACTTCTGATGCCTCAAGTGTATGTTTTTCCACATAATACATACATTATTACAACGCAAATTTACGATACTTTGACATTAGAAACAAAAGCCAGCGATGCCCCTCTCCTTTTATCTGTGTTGTTGAATTTATTAAAATTAAAAATTAAAATAGAAAAAAAAGTTATATTAAAAATGCCAAGCCATTGAATTAGAGAAAAAGTAATTCGTTATTCGCAAGTTACAATGTCCTACAAATCACAAACCTTTTTGAAGGTTTTTTTTTTTTTTTTTGCTTTAACAAAACATTTCATAACGGTTCCCATACCACGTGTGGCCCAATGTATATTTTTGCACTAATGGCATGTAAATAGTTTTCATTTAAAAAAAAAATTATAGCTTAATTTTAGTTTGTATACATATAATCCTTAATGGGTGTGTGTGTTGAGTGATTCTCCCACGAATATGAGACCAATTTTAGGAGTTGTGTACAGGGCTTAGTAAAACATTTTTTTTGACATTGAAAAGTACGGGTTGAAAAGAATACATTGAGGCAAGAATATAAAAAAATGAGACAGGAAAACAAAAATATTTTTTTCACTACATCAAGGGTAAGCAAATAGAGCCTCCCAAGTAGGTTGGTTTCTTTTCGGCCCTCCAAGATAATCAGGCACAGAGAGTATTTATTGTCTTATTAAACTGATTCTAAAATTAAATGTGTTTGTGCAGCGATAGATGATACGAAATTATCACATTAAATGTATTGAGAATAAAACTATCACTGTTTCATTGAACTTATATTTATTGATTTTCATGATATAATTTATACCTTTTCTGAGATATAAAGTTAACTATATAATCATGCCCAAAATTAAGGTCACAAACACGTTTTTCACCATAATTTTAAAGTACCTCCAGTAAAACTGATGTAATTTGTATTTTATGTATTTTGAAGAACTGGTAGTAAAATATTTACCTTCAGTTTTGGAAAAGATGTTGTTTAGCATTAGTTTTTACAGAACTATTAGATTGAGACCATCCAAGCATACGGAAATTTTGCCTCCAGTTTTGAGAAAATTGCATTAAAACAAATTAGTTTGTCTCTTTGCAGTGA
This sequence comes from Trichonephila clavata, assembly GCA_019973975.1. Lineage (NCBI taxonomy): Eukaryota > Metazoa > Arthropoda > Arachnida > Araneae > Nephilidae > Trichonephila > Trichonephila clavata. The sequence continues at coordinate 28,986 of BMAO01038735.1, read as the reverse complement.
GAGTGATTTTTCCTAATCGTTTAAATGGTTTCTTGAAACGGAGAATTGTTGGCAGATTGAAGTTGGTCAGTCTCAAGCCGACGGGGCTCAATAGTCCGAAATGGTTCCTCGGTTATGGAATCAATTTCAAATAAGTGGTACAATCACCAGGAAAGTCGATCAAGGTCGCCCCAGAGCATCGGCATTAGCACAAGATCGCTACTTGGCATCGACGACACCGGCGGACAACGGCTCCTCAGCTTGCTCGTGACCATTCTTCTGTGTCTGGAAGTAGAATTTCCAAGCAAACAATCTATAGCGTCTTACAGAGACCTTTACGCCCGGCGTCCAGTCAGGTTCGTCTCTTTGACTGCATTCAGCAGGAAAGACCGGATATTGTAAGGCTGAAAACATCAGCCATAGGCACCATAAGAATGGGGCGTGTTCTTTTCAGTGATGAGTCGAAATGTACCAAAGTGATTTTCTTCGAGGAGAGACCTCATCTCGTCACCTGAAGAGAAAATGGGGCTCGCTTTCATTCCTCCTAGGTGACAAAAATAAACATACTTGGGGGCAAAGGAATACTTGTGTCTGGTCGTACACCGGTGTACATTTTCTATGCGAGTACTGTCAACTCAAAGCGCTATAGGGATGAGGTCCTAAAAGCCTGTGTGAGGTTTTTCTGAATGCTATGGGTCCGGAATACGTTTTTATGGACGATAATGCACGGCCACCAACACAGAACTCACATTGTTGATAAATATCATGAAGAAGCGGATATTCGCCATATGGATTGATCCTCGATGTCTCTGGATCACAATTCTATTGAATATGTTTGGGATGGTCTAGGAAAAGCCATTTCTCAGCGTAGCACCCCTCCCAGGAATTAAAAAAAAAAAAGTCCTACTTTTGGAAAAATAGGCTTTGTTGCCCCAAATACTTATTGACAACTCCGTGAACAGTATGACAGCTCGTTGTGAGACCTGTATAGCAATTCACACTGTCGCACTCCATATTAAACAGACTTTTCCCGAGGTAAATGTTTTACCTCTGATTTATGGTTTCACACTTTCTGATATGACTTTTGTATCTTAATTCACAATTCAAACCTTTTCCATATTTTTATGTTGCTATATTCTTTCTTACATTGTAATATGTCTCTGCACCAAATCTCGAGATAACACAGTAAATAGTTCATCAGTTTTCCCAGATTTTTATATTTGTGACCTTAATTTTGGACATGAGTGTAAATTTATGCAATCATTTCCAAAAGGTGCGCTTCTTCGGTATAACAGGCTCATCGATCGAAAACAATTGCCCAAACCTCAATAATATCATCACTAAGTGCTTTTTTGCAGCAGTTTATAAGAAATGCCCGAAATTGTGACTGCCATGATAAATACACGCTTAGTAGCGTCGAAGGCGTGACTAGGTAACAGTTTCGAAGAATCCATTCATTTCGAGTACACTTGCAATCTTAATGAATAGTCTAACAACGAGGTGCTCAATTGAGTCAACGGAAGTCTCGTAAAGGATGACCTTTAAATACTTCCACGAGAATTATATATATATATATATAATCGATTCTCGATAAATCTGACGATCAGAAGGGTCATCAGACTGCCCACCGTGTGTAATCCATCGCCTCTCAAAACTGGAATTCAGGTAATTAAGAGTCAATCACTTTGAAATAGGCTAAAAATACACCATTATGCAGAAATTAAATCCTCGACAGACGGAATACCTTGTAGCATTTTTGGTAAAACCTCTTCCAGAAAAAAAAAAGATAATGTAAGCCATTGAGTCACGTTGGTAGGTGACTTGGGAATATGAGGAACTCGTTTACCATACTCCGTTCAAGTAACCGTCCAAATATTCACGTAGATAAATTTTTGAAATGCATGTGGACGTGAAAAAAGGGTAAGGATTTTCTGTTACCCACATTTTAGTATTGTACACATAAGGTTGCTATTTCGAATAAAACTCACCTCATCTGTGAATAACACATACGCTGAGAAATCGGACTGGAACGAACGTTGCCGGTAAAGTTCTATACGCGGAAGAAACTTTTTTTTGTTGCAGTTTGGGCTCTCTTAATGGAGAATGACTTCTAGCATTCTTCATTTTAGACTCTCCAAATAATGGGTTGATTCACATGTACATGGAGAGTAATAGTTTTCGTATACTTATATGGGATTTTTCATCCACAAAATTCAAGATAGTTTCTTCACTGTTTTTATGTCGTACAATTCTTTTTTCAGCCATTCTCTCAGAGCTGCTGATAAATGCACAGTTTCACAAAATTACGATGCAAGAACTCAAAGATTTTGTGGTTCGGAATACGCCCGTTTGGAAAACATTCCGGATACAGTTGTAACGCTATTTGGCCGTTCTCATTAGTAGTACCGTACATTAAAAGCACATACTGGTAAAATCTTTTACCATGACCGAAAACAAAATGGCATATGACGTTTTCCGGCAGATGCATTACACCACGGTTAACTGAGCTCACTATTGGCCTTTGTTCGCAGCATTGCCAGCCAATCACAGCTGCCTAGTTTGTATCGTTATTGATGCTCTTAATTTTGAGGATTTACAGTCAACATTTACTACAAAGAAGCTCTTTGCGATGGTATCCAAAATAAACCTTTTTGTTGCTGTTTTACCGTTGTATTTCGTGTGTGTGTTGTGCTTGAACTCGTACCTTCCAACTATACTTTCCTATGTAAAAAATGTACGCTTTGGAAAGCTGAACTGTCTCTCAGAGTTTCACCATAATCATTGAATCACCATATTTATACACATGAAAATGAAGTACAAAACAAAAATAAAAAAGGAATGTAATAAAATATCAAAATATATATAAAATACCAATGATAAACATATAAAAACATACATAAGAATTTATTAATTAAACAAGTGCAACCTCGGACTTTGACCGAAAAATGAGTCTTCGCTAGTTTGGTGGTACTACTCTCCCTCCTTTGCAGCTCGGTAGGCTTGATAAGTTCCAAGATAAAATAACAATCCATACATAACTAATTCAAATACTTCAGAACAATCCAAATCTTAGCAATTTGGGTGTATGCAATTTGATTGGATGAGAAAAATTTAACCATTTAGGAGAGTATAAATTGATATAGTATGTGTATCCCCGAAAGAGTAACCTGTGATAAAATGTTCTCCACAGCTGCACCCCATAACAAACTGTCTTTGTGAACCTATAGTTGAGTCACACATTTAAATAATGTAAATCCTAATATATGAGTAGGACCAGTAAAGCTATGCTCCTTATTGGTTTGAGTGATTTTACAGTAATAACAAATGTTGCAAAAGAATATCGTACTAAGATTGGATAAAATCCGAAATTAGATGAATCAGAGGTGTAGACCTATTAAAATTGAAACCAGAAAGTCATTGGACTAAAATGGAACCACAATATGATTTCTAAAGCTGTCACTGAATTAGGCCAGTGAATATAAGGTTTAAGCAAACCTTTATGGATCCACCTTTCCCGTACATCAGAAATTTTTAACATAATAGGAAAAATAGGAATATATTGAAAATTATACATCCATATACTATATCTATATAGTAGAGATGATGGCGCACCAGGAATTTTCACGGGAGTGTCTGGATTCGAAAGTCTGATGCTCGTATCTTCTCCAATCATGCTGTTAAACGTATTCTATTAATTTTGTCGATTTTCGAGAACAAAAAACAGTAAACAATGAATTATTGAATACGTAATTAACATTAATAAGTAATTACAAAACAAATGCCAGATTAAATTTAAGTACTATATACATAGGTTATAAGTAAATGAAAAACTAGGGCTTTGGAGAGAACCCCTCCCCCTTGTGTGCGCCACTCGTGGAGATCTAAATTTATCTCTTAGTAGTACGTAATAGATGCCTATATCTGTCTTTGAGCCTTATATATATATTCAGTTGTTCAAATGAACTACAGGATTAACATAACAAGTTCTGAGAATTTAAAAGGAATTCTAAATAACTTTTATTTGTTTTACATGGAAAAAAAACCTTATATAGTAATGGCATATGCACATGCTGTCTGACGAATTGTAAACTTGGTTTCTTTGAATTCAAATTCTGATCCGACGCCTAGAAAGGTGATATAAATTTAAAAGTGATTTTTGGTATTTTTGTATGCTTTTAAATTTTAAAACCCTTTGTAAAGCTTTTAAATATTGAGAATAAAAGATAAATTTTATTACATAGTAAATTTAAGATATCTATCGACACTTTCTCTTACGATAGTCATATAAAATTTCATCAAGGGCTAAAACTTACATTAATTAATAGCTCTAAATAAGATTTAGAAAAAAAATATTATAACCTTCTTCTTTAATCGATGATGTTTTTTATACCTACAAATAAATTTAGATAAGACTATTTTAGATTATGGTATCCGACTACCCTAAAAATGTGAATTTTGCCAAAAATAGACAATTTTTCTTATGATTTTATTTATATACCATCGTAGCTTTATAAAAATACAATGTATTATTTTCTGTTCACTAGAACAAAACTGCAAGTGTTTTAGTAAGTAGATATATTCTTTAATAAATGTCATACTGAAACGCATTTTATTCGAAAGTGTTTTTAGTAGCAAATAAATTAACAACGATTGCTCAAAGGTTTAAAAATAATGAACAAATTTTTGTGTATATTCTATATAATATTAGAAGTGTTTTGCTTTCAGTTATCAATCACCATTTTATTACAAAGATTACAACCTTATTGGAATATAATCCCCTGCCATTCTTAACAATTTCATAATAGCAAGATAAAGTGCTGTAGTTTACTGAATAAATATCTTATGCAGAGGTCATTTTAAAATGGATATAGCAACACAGAATTGAATTTGTTCATAAACTTTTTGGTACAAATTGATAGTTATTTATTTTGTAATTTTTATCATTTTATTTAGTAGTAAAAATTTCATTTCTCTTTCTTAATTTTAGCATATTTTCTTAAAATGTTCTAAGAAGCCCAAAACTCAATCCCATATTTGCATTTTTAAGTTTGTCGCACGTATTCAGACCTAGAGCGTAATGATTATCTTTAAGAAACTGAAAATGTGTTTTTGCTTTTATTTTATAAAATTTCAATTTTGACTTTTGGTAACTATTTTGTGAAGTCTGTCGTTCGATGCAAACACTAAAAACGGATGGAATCCTTGGAAGGAATATTTATATACCGAAATAGTGCGGTAAGCAAGTTTTCAAATGAAATATGCATGGTCACACTAAATGGGCCATTCTCCTTTCCTAAATTCCATTTGACATTCAGAGTACCACTAATGAAGCCAGATGTATCATTTGAAATGTTTTTAATCAATTTTGTTCCTTTTGTGAATATTTGTGAAGTAATAATAGTGAATTACAATTCTTACGATACAAAGGTTGTTCGTTACGAGGACACAGTTATTTCTTTCAACCGCAACCGAAAGAATTTCTGAAGTCTACCTTTTTCAGGCATTGCATTATGAAATTGTTCATTCATTCATTTATTTGTTGGTTTGGGGCCATTAAAAAGAAATAAGGTATTTATATTGAATTGAAACTGAAAATATAAGCAATAGCACAAAGAATTTTTGTTTTATTTCCCAAATAGCTATAAGTTATTAATCAAACTGACGATTCGTTAACTAATGCAATTGTTTGACAGCCTTCATTTTGTTATGTTTTGTAAAAATAATTGACTGGAAGAAATTATTTTATGATTATCATATCTATTCTCTGTAACAGAATTTAATTTTCCTGTTGTTGTTACAAATGTCACCTGTCTGACGGCGTCAGATCTTGGCAAAGAGCTAGATGTACGCCTGGCACAGGCACCATGCAAGGTGACGAGCATGAAGTTTGGTTCGATTCCGCAATTCTATTGGAAGAACACCCGGGACACAGTCAGGGTCTCACCACTCTCTTCATCTTCCATCGACTTCACGAGAGAACACTCATTGACTGTTAGAGTACCCATGCCCCAAAGGCTGTATATTCTGAACACCATGCCTTTGGGATTTGAACTCAGGCCTTACGGCACAGCAGTCAGTGTAACTAATGACTGCACCGGATGGGCTGCCATTTTCCTTTTTTGTTAATTTATCTCAGTTTTTCTTAAGTTATTTCAGTCTGCATTACTTCTTATTCATAGCTGTGAGCTTTCAACTTTTGTTTCGATTAACTACAAAATATGCAGTATTCCTTCACTACAGTTGAACGAGTCATACTGAAATCTAAAGTGCTTTTAAGTGAACAAGAACTATATCCCAAAATCTCCAGATTGAAGGTATAGCTAAAGTGTAAACCTCTAATTAAGGGAACGAATTGTCAAAATAACAAGAGGAAAAACGTAGCTCGATCCAAAATTCGGGGACTGGCCATTTCTGACGACTAAAGCAAGTACGTTTAGTTAAACCACTTAAAACTGGTTCTCTCAACCTTTCCCTACCTACCCATGTTGGTTTAGTCCATATCATGTGACCGAACCGCACGCGCAACTGTTATCTTTCGAACTTTGCTACCTTTGATCCGTGATGTAAGGAAGATGGCTTTTCTTGAACAGCACTCCAACATTAAGTTCTGTCAAAGCCTAGGTAAAACATCAATGGAGACTTTGGAAATGCTAAATAAGGTCCATGGGGAATCTATCATGGCGAGATCCAAGGTTTACGAAAGACATCAGCATTTTAAAGAGAGCCGAGAATCCATCGAATTCAATGAACGCGTGGGACGATTTTCGACTTCACGGAACGCGGAAAATATTGTGTTGGTATATGAATGTGTTCAAAAGGATCGTCGCTAAATAGTTGAACAAGTCACTGAGGTTACACACTTCTCGAAGACGTCGTTTGAGGGAATCCATTCGTCATGTCATGGCCTCTCCGGTTCACCAGCAGGTGACGACTGGTATCTTCTGACAACACCACATTGATCCCTATTGGTAGAAGAGTTCTTCGCCATAACTCGCACTAACGGACTTCCGCATTCCTTCATTTCACCCCGTGTGACATTTGCTTGTTCTCATCAATGGAAAAACTTTTACAGGGACTTCGTTTTGTGTCATCAGATGAAGTAAAAGTTGGAGGCTTTACGGGAGGTTGCAAAAAAACGACTTCCAGTGGTGCTTAGAGAAGTTATAGGAACGCTAGCAGAAGTGTATTGTCGTCCAAGGGGACTACTTTGAAGGTGAATGTGCTTCGGTGCTATGAACTATGTTGGGTAAAGTTTTTGACACCTTGTCTTTGACGTTTTCGATCATATTACGTAAATGCCAGTTACAGCCAAAAATATTTGCAAGTTAAATTAAAATTCACATTTGGCTTTCAACGATAATAGGAAGCGTTTAATATTCTTACCTTTTTCTTTAAGGAAATTGTTTCTTTAAAAGATTAACCTATTCTCAGGAGTGATGCTGACTTAACAGCAACCTCAACATAGCCATTCCTTAACAAGTCTTAAGGTGGACGTTCGTAGTCTTATGCAGTGAAAACATTTATAACNTTAAGGGGATGGTGGACCTTCAAAATCTCAAAATTTCGTCAAAATTGCGATTTTTATTTTTTATACTAATAATATTCTATTTATTTCAGAGAATGATTCTGTCGAAGAATTTTTTTCAATTTGACTAATAATTACTGAATTATGAGTAATCCAAGAATTAAACATGGCGCCATCGACTATTTAAATGGGCGTGGCCCTGTCATTTGAACGTAAACAAGAACTATTCATATTTAGTTTCTAGCATATGCTTAGCCTCAATTATTATTTTTTTCATCGCATATTTTATGAAGAAGGATTCGATAGGAACTTCAACTTCTACTTCCGCTTTGTTTGTTTACATCGTATTAGCGCGCTTGTTTCACATCTGTTATTACACAGCATACTTAGTCGTTTCAGACGTAATTGTAGGTCTATTTTTTTTCAAAGTTTTCCTTTCTTTCATTTGAATACTCAATAATAATTTTTTTGATAAATTAATCATTCCAACAGTATTTGTACAATGCACAGAATTAGTTCTCGATATCATGTTCCAAAAGGAAGGCCATCAAAACGTAAAATGCAGGCTTTGCTAAAAGCAAAGAAAAGATGGGCCTCTGGAGAAATAGAACTGGAGCATCAAAGTTTACATGTGTGTGAAAATGACCCTGATGCAAGTGGTAATGTGTCCTCTAATTATGAAAATAATGAAGTAAACACTTACCCATTAAATTCTAGTGAACTGAATGCAGCAACAGAAAGAAAGCTGTCTCTTCTAAGCTCACACACTTCTGCAGAACATGTGATAAGTGAACAAAATGATCCAACTTATGTATTAGTTGATACAAATGTATGGAAGAATTTACTGTGTGTCAACTGTAAAGTGCCCTGAATGTGATATGAATAATTTAAATATTATAAAAACAACGCAGCTGGGTATGGCATCAAAACTAGAATTGGTTTGCTCTAGTTGTGAGGCAGTATTGAATTCCTCATTTTCAAGTGCACGTGTAAAAGACAAAAATTTTTTTGACATTAACAAAAAAATGGTTTCCTCTTTTTTAAGACTTGGGAAAGGTCACGCAGGATTGGAACTATTTTCATTAGTGACTGGTATGAATACAATGGACAAAAAATCTTTTTCGAAGCACATTAAAATTTTGTCCGAAGAAAATAGAGAGGTGAAACATCAGATCCTCGAAGTTGCGAGAAATATAGTTAGGAAGCAACATCTTGAATTGAACAATGAAGTTAAGGAAACTGGTGTTTTAGACATAACTGTGTCATTTGATGGATCTTGGCAAAAGCGGGGATATAAATCACTGTACGGGATAGGAGTTGTAATTGATTTATTGACAGGCTTAGTAATAGATTATGAAATACTGTCAAAGTATTGTACGGAATGTACTGCTGCAGTAAGAGACCTTTCGAAGGATAGTCCAGATTTTGCAATTTGGTATGAAGGTCACAAATCTGAATGTCAGATAAATCATACAGGTTCCTCGTCTAGTATGGAAATGGAAGCTGCTGCAATTTTGTGGCAAAGATCCATCAAGGAGTGCAATATGTGCTACACTTGCATACTATCAGACGGAGATTCAAAAACATTCCAACGTCTGATATCGCTGAACATTTACGGAAAAGATAAACAAATTAAAAAAGAAGAATGTATCAACCATATTTCAAAACGCTTAGGAACTGGTTTACGCAGCAAGGTGAAAGAGTGGCGAAGCAAAGGTGTTTGTATTGGAGGCAAAAAGGTTGGTAGTTTAAAAGAAACCACAATAGTTAAGTTAACTAATTTTTACAGAAAAGCCATTAAAGATAATTGCGATGACGTAGAAAAAATGAAAAGTGCAATATATGCCACACTTTATCATTGTTCCTCCACAGACACCAAACCGAAACACAACAAATGTCCTGATGGCAAACTTTCTTGGTGTTTTTATAAAAGAGCTTTGGCGAATGGAGAATCCCCTCAAAGTCATTCAGTTATGAAGACAAAATTAACTGAGGAGGTTGTTGCGAAGATTCTTCCTGTGTACCAGAGATTAGCAAGCAACGAGATATTGTCCCGGTGTACTTCAGGTAAAAGTCAAAATGCAAATGAATGTTTGCACAGTGTTATCTGGAGTCACTGCCAAAAAGAAAGTTTCCAATCAAAGAAAAGATTGGAAATATCTGTTGTAACAGCAGTAAGTGAGTTTAGTTTTGATCCCTATTTACCTTGAGAAACGTGCATCAAAACACTTCCATACCCTCGATGCAAATTAGTGAAACGAGAGATGACCGCCGATTAAAGCAAAGTAGAATTAAAACTTTTCAAACTGCAAAAGACAAAAGAATTAAGAAGCGAAAAATCTCTAATACAATAGAAAACAAAAATTTAAAATCTGAAGGATTATCATATTGTGCTGGTAAATTTTAAGTGAATGTCTTGCCACTCTATGGTTTTTTATAAATATCAGCTTGGCGGATGCTATAACTTGAATTATTCAATTTATAACTAAATATAACAAATTTTAAAATATTTATTAGATTTCTACTGTAATAATCTCTTATATGTTTGATTTTCATGTAAGGGTAAGTAATTATGTAAAATTTTGTTTTATTTTTCATATTACACAAATAAATTTTTTAAAATGTGTTTTTCTCAGTTCGTGAATTTTCTCTTTTCATGATTACGTAAAATGCTCCTTGCGTTTCATATTTCATCGTATCTCTTTAAAATTTTTACAAGTTATAAAAAATGATATAATTCACAAATTTGTGCATTGGTTTTGTTAAAAATTTAACGGATTATATTTTACGTTGTTTTGATTACCTCGAATGTGTGATAATTGGTGAAATATTTCATATAGTATTATAGAAAATGTATCTTTTTTTCATCAAATTTTATTCTGAATTTAAAATCCATGCACAGATATATTTAGTTATAGTTCATATACATATAAAACAAAAATTAAGAAAATATCTTAAAAACTAACGCGCAAGGAGCATTTTTAAAAAAAGTTTTACAAAATTAAAAAATTTTAAAAAAATCAAATTATAATTTATTTTTTTAAAAAAATATTTAAATTGTGAATTATAGTGATCATCTACTATATTGATTCCAATTTCAGCTAATTAAGATAACAATTTAAGAAATTAATTTCAAAGGTCCACCGTCCCTTAAATGTCTTAGTTGTGACAGCGACGTACAAAATAGAGAGGTATAACTTAAAGCATTAAATGAGCAAAGTATGGTAAATTTTTATTTAAAAAATAACAAATAAGATAAAAGTTAAAAAAAAGATTGTGTGTGTTCAGCTCACTATCTACGGAGTAGGCCCTCAGTGTGTGTGTAATATTATAATTAATCCTTATAAGAGTTGAAGACGCCAATTAAGGAATTTGTTCAGCTATGCAATGGGTTTTCTCTGTGTTGAAAGTGTAACTGCTAAGAAAGTACTTTTACAGAGGATTGCAAATACGAATTCAAAGTTAAGTGTAAAAAATATTTTTCTTGAATTAATCTGGAAGCTCTTTCTTTGTTATCGAAGCGTTGGTGAGACAATCTCAAGGTTGTTTTCGCCATATGTATGAGAGCGTGAATTTAAAGTGGAGCACATTTTCGGACAGAAAAAAATGCCTCAATTTTTATAAGAAATTTGTGATATTGTATATATATATATAATACAGACAAATAGTAACAGTTACGAAGCAAATTTTCTTGATATAGAAATTAAATTAAAAGATTATAAAATAGTTACTAATATTTATGATAAACGAGAAGACTTTAATTTCAATATTATAAAAGTACCGCATTGGGAGAGTAATGTGCATGTATCTATATTCAGAAATATTGTTCTTAATTACACACTACGCAATAAATTTCTAGTTTCTAATAAATCAGAAAAAATAAAAAATTATAAACATTTTACTAAATACTGTTTAATTCAAAACTACCCTATTAATTTTATTAATAGATATTTAAATAATGAAATTCTAAATAGTAAGGATTAAATTTCCATAGTTTTAAAAGGTTTATATTATAGATTTATTATTCTTCCTAGATAGTTTTAAATACCCCCAGTTTCTAGTTTTAGATAAAATTACTTTTTTAGAATATATTATAACTTTTAAACCATATTAAGAGTCTCTAAGATAATGGTAGTATGTTTACATTTCTTATTTTATTATTTCTATTCTTTTCATACTTTTGCTAAGTGCTATTTTTCAGCCTTTGCTTTGTTTTGAAATTGTATTTGGGTCCAGAATCTGGCAATAACTTGTTTATTGTACTCAGATTTAGCACGGGCTCTGCATTTCAGTATGCAATTTTTGGGTAAGTTACCTTTTCCTTATAATGGATTTAGATTTCCTATCCATTATTTCCAATTGGTATTTGCTCGGTATTATTAACAAAAAAAGGGGGAAGGTTGGCTGGCCAAAAAACATGTTCAACCCCACTTTTATACAGAAGGATTTTTTTAAAGAAAATTTTATGTATACAAGCTGTCCTAAGTCAGCAATGTTGATAATACTGAAGCATCCATTCTTTTATATTTTACTCTGTTATTTCAATCTTTCATATCTCCTTCTAAATTCTGTTGTCTTGTTATCTAGCAATTGATATTCTCTTAAGTATTAATCATGTAATTCATCTCTCTCTTGTAGAGAAATATTGATTATATATATATATATATATATACTAGCTGTTACCCGCCCGCTTCGCTGGGTATTTCATGATGCTTTATAAATTTTTACTGCTTATATATATGTATAAATTATTGATATCTAAGTCCTAGCATTAAGAATTCGATTGAATTGAAAAATATACTTATACCTGTAACTGTCACCTGTTGATAAAAAAAAGGGCAGAACTCATCTAATTTGTATTTTCTAAAAATCTCTAAAATTGAAGCATAGAATGATGTTTGCTCTTTCGTAACTCAAAAACCAAGTGGATTCCCGCAAAACCAATTTTCGATGGATCTCTACTCCGTAAATTGAACATGCAAGCCAAGTTTCAAGTCTAAATCTAACAGAAAAAAGCAAAAGTTTTACTATAAATATCCCCGTAATCCCGTTGAGAGCCGTTTTCCAAAATTACTGCTCTTAGCGGATTTCAATTCAACAAAAGAAAAATGCAAACCAAATTTCATTATTATAGTCCTTGTAGCTAGAAAAAAGTAATTTTTTTTGTCAATACGTCCCAGTAACCCCCTGCAACCCCCCCCCAGAACTTGATTTGCTTAAAATACATTCTTAGTGCATCCCTATTCAACAAAAGAAACATGCTTAACAAATTTCAAGTATATGAGTCTAACAATTAAAAACAGGAATTTTTTTCTGTAACTCCTCTTGACCCCTCGCAAACATCTTTGGGGTCAATTTTCATTTTACTCTTTGTTAGAGGAACTCTATTTCATGAAAGGAACATGCCTACCAATTTTCAAGCAGGATGATCAAGTAGTTTAAAAATGGAAATATTTATCGATTACGCCTCTTAATCTCCCGAAATTAAACTTAGTAGTTGATATTCGCGAAACCCATTTTGTAGCGGTTCTCTACTTTACGAAAGGAATCTGCTATCAAATTCCAAGACTGTACGTCTAACAGTTTAAAAATGGGGATAATTGTCTATAACGCCACTTGAGCCCCGCAACGCCACTTCTGGGTCTGTTTTCACAAAACCCATTTTGTAGGGAATTGCACTCTATGAAAGGAATCTGCTTAGCAAAATTTGAAGACTGTGCGTCCAATTAATTAAAAATGCAAAAAAATCATCAATAACGCCCCTTGAACCCCCGCAACACCACCTAGGGGTCGATTTTCACAAAACACATTTTGCAGTGTATTTCTATCCTATGAGAGGAATCTGCTAACTAAATTTCAAGACTGTGAGTCTAATAGTTTAAAAAAAGAAATAATTATTTATATCTGCCCTTAACCCCCCGCAACACCCCTTGGGGGTCAATTTTCTCCAAACCCGTTTTGTAGCGGATATTTACTCCATGAAAGAAACATTCCTACCAATTTTCAAGCAGGTAGGTCAAATAGTTTAAAAACGAAAATATTTATCTCTTACGCACTTATTCCCCTGCAACGCCACTTAGAGGTCTGTTTTCACAAAACCTTCTTATAGCTGATCTCTACTCTATGAAAGAAATCTCTTTATCAAATATAAAGACTGTGCGTCTAATAGTTTAAAAATGGAAATAATTATCTATAACGCCCCTTAAGTCCCCTCAACGCCACTTGGGGGCAATTTTCACGAAACCCATTTTTAGCGTATCTCTACCCCATGAGAGGAATCTGCTTACTAAGTTTCAAGACTGTACGTCTAATAACTTAAAAATAGGAATTTATAACGCCCCTTAAACCCCCGCCCCCGCAACACCCCTTGGGGGTCAATATTCCCAAAACCCATTTTCTAGCGGATATTTACTCCAGGAAAGAAACTTACCTACCAATTTTCAAGCAGGTAGGTGAAGTAGTTTAAAAACGGATATATTTATCTATTACGCCCCTTAATCCCCCGCAACGCCACTTAGAAGTCTGTTTTCACAAAACCCGTTTTGTAACTGATCATTATTCTACGAAAAGAATCTATATATCAAATTTAAGGACAGTGCGTCAAATAGTTTAAAAATGGAAATAATTATCTATAACGCCCCCTAAGCCCCTGCAACGCCACTTGGGGGTCGATTTTCAGCAAACTCATTTTGTAGCGGATCTCTACTCTCTGAAAGGAATCCGCTTACCCAATTTCAAGATTGTACATCAAGTAGTTTAAACATGGAAACAATTATTATGAAAGCCCTTAACCCCCCGTAACGCCCCTTGCGTTTCGAATTTCGGAAAATCTTTTCTTAGCTGATGTCTACTCTATCAAAGGAACATGTCTACCAAATTTCAAGTCTGTAGGTTGAATAGTTCCAGAGATTTCGTGATTAGTCAGTCAGTCAGTCAGTGAGTGAGTCGCTTTTCTCCTTTATATATATATAGATATATAACTCATGCATTGCACTCTAATGCTCTTAATACATACAATACATATAGTGTTTTTAAAATTTCAAAGTATCTCATAAATAACTGATTTTTCGTTTTAACAAGTAAAGGGATAGCTCATTTAGCATTACGGTATACGAGAAAAAATACTAAACACGTTTTATAAAAGAAAAATCCCTCTTTCGGCTTAACCATTTTTTGCATCCCCATCTCACACGTGAACTCTTCTCTCTATTCAAACTGTCGTTTAACCTTTTCTTTGTAAATATTTAACTTAACGTAGTAGCGCAACAGCCCATGAGGGCCAAGACCTACTGTGTTCAACTCGTATACGTGACTTTGGCCCTGAGGTGGATGAGCAGATGTTCCGTTCAGGTGATCAGTCTGACGCGAAACCCCAGTGTTAAATTCCCAAGTAAGCTTGGTACTCATTTATCGACCCACTGGAGGGATGAAAGGCTGAGTCAACCTTACCTACTCCGGGGTTTGAACCTCGGACCTGTAATGTGGAAGAACGATTCACTAATTACTCAGACACTGGGTTCTTGTAAATAATTAAATGCTGTAAGTATTGTGATCTTTCACATTTTCCTTATCTTAATAAATTAATTGTTTGCTTAACTTGGTTACAATGTTTTCTTGTGTTCAAAATTTTACCATTACTCCTAGACCCTGGCCCACATATATATAAAGCCTTTCAGAAATATTACCATAAATACCGTGTATTAGGTAGCCTTCAAAGGAAGAATAAATTAAATTAGTATGAACAGAACCAGTAAAATATCTAAAACAGAAAAAAAGAGGCCTGCATTAAATCAATCTATGATGAACAACATTACTGAATAAAACAAACCATGTCGTCAAAAAATTAATTTTTTAAGCAATACTTTTTAAAAATATTTTCCTCAAAAATAATTGTAGTATTGTGATGCAAAGAACCAATAAATGCATAATATCTATAGTGATCACTATAGATAAATATCTATAGTGATGATTGAGATATATATAATATATGGATAGTATAATACGTATAAAATATAGGTATTTACTTACTATAACGTCGAATCGGAAAACATCTCCAAATGCCTCGATCTGCCGCCAATAAAGTAAAACCATTCCTACGCTTGTTGAAACGAAATGATTTTGCTAGCGCATGCTCGAAAATAACTTTTTTTTTTACTTGCACAGGTTCGAGCACAATAATCTTGATCGAAGATAATATTGTTTTTAATTGGATAATTCTTCTGTATTATTCTTCTCTAATTTTGTTATGAAGAATGATTAAAATTGGGAACCTACTTTCTACGGAAACGCACGCAGTCAAGTATTTCCAAAAATACGGTCAAATACCTAAGTACCCGAAAGACTATGGAGTTTAGCGAAATAAGAAAAGGAAGGGAACTGCACAACAACATATAGATTTGTACTTATTCGAATTCAAGGCGGCATCTACATAAGTAAAACTCATTTGTCACGATTTCAACTACTGCCTTTTGGCCATCTAAGTGTTGTAATTATTAGATCTTTCGTTTATTTCAAGTGCATGTGTATTTTTAAAAAAAATGCAATTCTTAATTATTCTAAGTCAGTTTACTTTTATTCCACTATAGGCCTATTAGTCGCGATTAAAATCATACTAAAAAGGTTTAAGACGGAAAGTAGATTTTATTCAAGATGGCCACCTCGCACTAAAGAAAAGCAAGTCATGAATCATAAAAAAAAATTTGTTGAAGCAGAATTACATCTTAGTAAAATGATTTAAAAAGTGGACTCTCTATATACGAAGAAATTTACTTACAATTTCCACGGAAAACGGCGCCGAAGGTTATAGGTACCAGGATAAAGAAATGAAATGTGAGGAATTTCAAAATGACGAAAGAAAAAGAAATTAAAAGAAGTAAAAGCAGTAAAAAATTAAAAATGAATAAATAAATAATTTGAGGCCAAATGAATAATTAAATGCTAAAAAAAGCGACTTTATTATGGGATGTGAAAGAAAATTAGGAAATCATTTATTAAAAATAAAACAGGAGAAACTCGCAATTTACAACCATTAAAAAAAAGAATTCTGCCCGACAAATTTATCGCAGTTGGAATTCACATCATATCTACAGTAAAAAATAAAATAAAAAAAGAACAGTTGTTACGTCTTTAACAGATTTATTACATTTTCCCCTTGGCCGAAATCAATAAAATCTTAACTAAGGTTGAAACACAAGTAGGCAAAAAAAAAAGTTTTAAGTCAATTCCTTCTTATATCAACAAAAAAAAAACTATTTTAGCTACCTTTTATTAAATAGTTACAATTAATATAAATATGTATATACATATGACAGAATCACAACATTAAGTGGTAATTAATTTTTTATTAATTATCATTAAAGTATCGTATGGTCATCCAAAACAATCGTGTATATAAAATTTCATTTCAATTGAATGCTTTGAAACGTGAGGGGAAAAAATCTTGTTAAGTTTTTAAAGTCGCTAAAAATGAAGCCAAAGTGACTGTATCTGTAATTCTTCAAATAATTAGTTTCAGACAATTAATTTTAATTAATTATAATTAAATTATCGTATTGTTACCGAAAACAATAGTGTATAGAAAATTTCAGCTCAAATAAATGCTTTAAAATGTGAGAAAAAACTTTTTCAAGTTTTGACACAAGTCGCCAGAAATGATACCACCTGGCTGTATTTGTAATTCTTTCAATAATTAGTTTTAATCAATTAACTATTATTAATTATAATTAAATTACTGTATTGTCATCCAAAATAATCGTGTATATGAAATTTCAGCTCATTTGAGTGCTTTAAAATGCATTTAATTAAAGATTGAAAATTTGAAGAAGTTAAATATATATACATAAATATATAGAGAGAGTGTGAACCAATGGTAGGAATTGAAAAAAAAAATTAAATTCCTTATAAAAAATAAAATTGCCCAAAAGAGCGAATTTGGTAAACTTCTTAATCCACAATAATTTAACAGGGAACTCTCATACTCTTTTAAAAAAATAATCGTGGTACTAGCCAGTAATTTTTGAGATATCAATTATCCGCTGGAAATTACAAATGTTGAATACTGCAACTATAAATAACGTCTAACATAAAAATTGTTAAATATTTTTTTTAAAAAAATTGAATAGCTTAAAACTATAAGGGTTACCACAATAAAAATGAACCAAAAAAGTAAGAATCATTTACGTAACCATTGTAGCAAACATATTACCAAACGATACAAATCATTATAACCATATTGTAATGTTATCCGCCATCTTGGCGAAAATTAGAAACAATTTGTCGTAGGTAAATTAGCACCTTAAGCGCGTACACAATTGAATTACACTATATTCCTCCAAATTTGTTAAGATGCCTGTGTGGGTGTATATAATGAACCAAAACATTTTTTCTCTAAATAGTACCCAATATTTTAAATATAATTTTACATATGAAAAAAAGGATTTAGAATTTTAAAAATTGTTCTATAGTTTTCTTTTTCTAAAGAATTATTCTGTGATTTTCATCAAATGACTCTTTAAGAATGTTTTGTACATCCTTTTATGTATGTGTGTGTAAAATATTTTACATATGTAAGTAATTTATTATTTTAAAAAATGGTATCTAAATGAAAATAATCGTATATATTACGAGATACTAAAATTTATATCCACGCACAAGTAAAAATAAAAAGAAAACACACTTCTGAGCTAAAAAAGTTATTGTTGTAGTTCTGGAAAGAACTAAAGTATCATTATTATAAGCAGACGAAAAAATCTATTAGCATGTACAGCTTGCAATAGCTCAACCACTTTTACTTAAAAATATGTTGATGAAATCATAAAATATACCATTACTTTAAAATACATTAAAAAAACTCTCTATTCATTTGAAACTGTCTAGAAATAATTAAAAAACAAGTTCAAACTCACTAATACTGTACTTTTTTTGCGTACCAATTGTATCATTAAAGCCTGTCTGAGCAAAAACCGTGGAATCTGACATTTTTATTGTATTAGCATAGCTTTACCTTGTCTTTGGAAACCGTCTTTGATTTGGAAACTCACCTTTTTATTATATCCATATACCTTTACTCAGTTTTTGGAAACCGTCCTCACTCAGGATGCTAACGCATAGCCTTACCCTATCTTGGAAACCGTCCTCACTTGGGATGCTCATGTTTATAATGTATCCATATACCTTTATCCTGTCTTTGGACACCATCCACACTTAAGATGCCGACTCATAGCTTTACCCTCTCTTAGGAAACCGTACTTGCATGGAATGCTGACGCATAGCTTTAGACTGTCTTAGGAAACCATATTTGCTTAGGATGCTGACGCATAGTTTTCCCTTGTCTACATACATCGTCTTTAATTAGAAGCTGAAGTTCTTATCGTATCCACATAACATTACCATGTCTTCGGACATCGTTTTCGCTTAAGAAGCTGACGTTTTTATTGCATCGACATCGTGTTGTCCTTGGTTATCGTTTGCGAATGAATTATTGAATTATTTTGTGTTCATATTATCTTTCAGTAAATAAAGTGTAAGGATTCGCTGCAGTAATCACGCTTGATGAAAAGATTTTAGTTTTAGTGTCTTCTAATATTCTATTTTTAAAAAAAATTTAAACCGAGTTCAAATAATAATTCACCAATTAAGTATTAATTTTTAATTAAGTTATAATAAATCTCGCCAAAATATTACCTTTGAGAAATGTCTGGAGTAAAGTTTTAAAAGTACATTCCCCCCCCCCTTCAATTTTAAAAGCAACTTAAGTATTTTTAAAAACAGACGTTATTAATCCCAATAAACTTTTTCACTCTTGCCTTTTTCAAATAATTTGATAGAAAAACTTTATTGTTCAATTTTTGAACTGGTGAACTGGAATTTGAAACTTCAATTAGGCAAATTTAACAACGGATACTTTTGTACATCAAAGATTGTTCATGTTCAGTATCAATGCGAGAGCTAAAGTCATTTTAAAAATTGCGTGTTCAAAATGAAAAGAAAAAAAACATCTTATTTACAAAATACTTGAAATTATACTCATATGGTCGCTCCTAGAATTGATTGGATATTTCCGAAATTTGTAAGAAAAATCCTGCAGCTGAATTTCTAAAATTTTACTTAAGGTAAAAAAAAAAATCAACATTTTCCTCTAAAAACCACATTTAAACCTAAATAGTAAAATTTATTTTTTATTTTTAAAGTTCATTAAAAATAAAAAATATATATACATTGGCTCTCAAAAGTGTGTACATGCACTTCCAATTTTCTACAAAATTTAATATTTTCGACTAACAAAAATTAGTATACCGGAATTAAATTTCAGAAAATCCAACATTGACAGAAAATTGATTGGAAGGACAGCAAGTTCAACGTTTTTGGTTCATACAGAAGTGTAATAGTTCGGAGAAGAAAAAAATAAGGAACTTAATCTATAGAATTTTGGTGGAACATTAAGGCGTTGGTTCATGAATTTCGGCCCCCAAACACATTTTTCACTTTTCCCATTTTAATAAAATATGAATTTCTACGCTTCTAACGGTGCAAAAATTATCATTCTACGTGCAGTTGAAGAGTTTTTAATAATTTTTTACCACCTGTCAAAGACTACTAAATCCATTACTAAAATCCATTTTTCTCAAAACTAACATTTTTACCATATAAGAAACATTTGTTCCTAAACTACTGTATTTAACAGCTTAAAACTTTGCATAGTTAATAATTACACTTTAATGCATACTTTAATCGAGAGATTTTTTCAAAAAAAATTCTCTGACTTAATTTATAGCATTAAACATCATAAAATTTCACAATTATTGGGGGGAAAAAACTGATTTGTGCAAAAAATATTTTTTTAAAAAATAACTAGACATCCTATCCATAAAATATCTGATTAAAAATTGTATTATGGTTCAAAGAATATTCAGTAAAAAATTGGAGATTTTTATTCAATAGAATGTTTATAAATGTTCCTTAAAAATACCTATTTTTAACATCACTGAGATACATATCCTATTTCATGAACCTAAGTAGGTGATGAAGGTGTTCTTATGGGGGCAGGATTGTTTATCGCCTTCAAGATAAGGTGTTTAAGTATTTTTTGATGACATTGTGAATTCTGAGCTTTATTTAAATATTTTAATGAACAATTTAAAATTATCCACCCAAACTTTGTATTGGAGATTAATTCATTTTTTAAAGAGGTAGTGACCCCATCATACTATTCTCGACGAACGCCTTTGGTGTCTAACTATCCCCAAATCCTAAAAACCCCTCCTCAATCACCTGTTTTAAGTCCAGTAGAACACATTTAGTGAGAATTTTAATTTAAAAAAAATGAAAATATGACATATAAAAAGAAAACGTCGACTTAAAAATAATCACAGGAGGAACATCGAAGCAAAAATTACAAGCAACGGATAAAATCTATACCAAGACGTTTAAAAAATGTTGTATATATATAGATGCTAAAACCTACCTTACTTACTTAATTAGGAAAAAATAGTTAAAACAAATGTTCAGATTTTTTTTAAGTGTACAAAGAATTTCATGTCGTAATTTTTTATTAGTTTTTGATTATTAATTTTTCAAAATAATAGTTAAATTATGCTTTAAAAATTGATAATGCCATTCCAATAAGGACAAGTTGCATATATTATTTTAAAATTTACGATTCCGATGTATTAATTTTTTATTAGTCGAAAACATTAATTTTTTATCGAAAATTGCAAGCGTACGAACACACTTTAGAGAGACAATGAAGAAGGAAAAGAGTGAACAAACAAAGGTAATCGAACACTGAATTTTCGAATTTTGAGATTCTCATACTTTAAATAAATTTATGAAATATTAAAATATTTAGCAACTTTTTTTATTCTTGTATTCAGTCGATGTTTAAAGTATTGTTTGAGGTAATTTTGTTTATTCTGCTTAATAAAGATAAAAAAGTATAACAAATGCTATTCGATTTTTTTATTTTTAATATAAAAATGAGACAACAGCCGCTTAATTAGTAATTTTATAAAGCTGGACTGCTTAATGTTTGTTTATAAAGTGCTTTTGAGAAAGGAAAATAGAATTTATAACAAGAATAAATTGTCCATCCGATAAAGCTAATTCTAAAAAAAGAAAAGATTTATAGTTAAAAGAAATGCGAGAAGTTTATGTTTGAGCTCCATATAAAAATTTCTATAAAATTCAATCAATAGTTTTCTTTTTTAATTTCGCCTGAAATTACTGAACAAATACTCAGATCAGCTGGCTTAAAATGCCCTTCTGTGAAAAGTAGTTTTATGAGACCAAGGAAGAGAAAACTGAGACTTTGATCCCCAGTCAAGGATAAAGCAGCTAATATTTAATTGGAATTGTATGTTGTTTGCACATGAGAACCAATTTCCGATTCTAATAAGCATGTAAAAGAAAAAATAAGTTTAATCATAACATCTTATTTGAAATATATCACGGCAGCAAAATGAACGAAGAATGCATTAAAAAACGTTTTAAAAATGATGCTGTGAAAATGATAAATTTTATAAAAGCAAGATAATTAAATTCCAAATTATTTGTTTTATTATAAACCCTGCTTTTACATTAGGAATTCAAATTAATTTTAAATGAATCAAGCCATAACAATGCGCTACAATTATGCAATGAAATATGCCTGTTATTGTATCTTATTCAGCAGATCATTTTGCTGGGCCGTGGGTACTCTAGTGGTCTGAGCATCGGATTCCAGACCGGAGGGCCTGGGTTCAATGCCCCCAAATACCCTTCGAGTACACACGGAGTACGTGCTCGTTAAATCAGGGGATCCAAAAGTCTTGTGGGTGGTCGGAGCTGAAACAACGGGTGCAGGGGCTGGGGAATATTTCTCTCCATTCCAATTCTATGCCTAAATTGTGGAGGTGGAGATGGTGGTGTCGCCATCTATTGTGTAGAAGTCCAACCTGTCTCAGGCTCTGGAAACTTTCATTCATTCCTTCGGGAAGGACACGACAACAACAACAAGATAGGTTTTCTGTTCAAAAAGAAGTTCATTTATTGAATGTATACATTATAAAAAAAATTAAAGAAAACACAATGAATGAATTGGATTTAAGAATTAGCAGCAATTTGTATCTCAAACAGGATGACGGGCAATGTTTTGAAAAACTAACAATTTTCTAATGAATGAATTTAAAAGGAAATGAATTGAACTTAAAGGGCAGTGTTCAAACGTATATAATGGATCCCATTTTTTCAATTAAAAAATATAAGAGAATATTTTTCACAGGAGACAAAACTAAGCATGAATGAATAAAAAATTCTTCCAATTACTATAACAAATCAGAAGGCTTGCTTATAAGCATGTAAAGGGTTTTTTTTTTCAAATGAGACTGCGGATAGGTTGCCGTAGTCTATCACTACCCCTATGATTATTAACTCCCCTTCGCGTATTATCTAAATCTGAATATGTTGGTTCCATAATTAATTACAACTAAATTAATAAATCAATCTTATTTATTGACCTTTCTTATAAGATTATTTTTAAAAATATTAATTTACCGAAAAACAAATGTACATTCTGACAATAAAAAATAAAATACACATTTACACTGATATAATACACTTATAAATGTATCAGTACTGTACAACGTATTTTATAATTAGTTTAACAATACGAAGTTGAGAACATGTTTGATAATTACCAGTGACCCCGTGGGCTTGTATTAACACTTATCTTGATAATTTGTACAGTTTATAATTAATCCGTTCACTGCTTATTGAATTTTACGCTATTCACTCCCCAATGCCAACATTTGATTTTTCCACCCCAATGCCAACATTTGATTTTTCCACCCCAATGCCACCATTTGATTTTTCCACCCCAATGCCACCACCTTGTGAATGCAATGTTTTTTTAGGGAGGGGGAGAGCAAATCCTTTGAAATAAGTCATTTCTTCGCAAACACTATTAAAGTCCTTTTATTTCATTCCAAAGCTTTCTGAGTGCTCTCAGAGGTGTTAATTTTGTCTCGAGGGGGGGGGATATAAACAATTTTCAAACAGGTATAATTCTTTTAAATTTAAATTAAATAATTCGAATCTTTTACGCATATTATTTACAAAGGATTATGGTTTCAAAAAAGTACAAAATGTTTGAAATATAATCATAATTTTAAAAATTATAAGCATATGTAGATAAGAAATAATTTTGTAATAAATATTAAGAAATTTTTGCGTTGTGCTCGCTATTTTCTAAAATAGTAGCCTTTGATGTATAAAACTTTATAGAATTATAAAATGTATCGTACTCTTTAAATCCTACTAATTTAAGAATAATATATCTTTTGTACTTCAAAATATTTGAAAAATATTTAAATTTAAAAAAAAAATTTGAAAATGTAATTTTTTTATTTTTTAAGAAATATAATTTATTGTCCTATTTATTTAAAAATACTACAGTGTAATAAGGATACATTTAACTTTATAAATCACAACTTATTGCTAGTAATTAAAGCTACTATTTTAGAAAATAACATCTGTAACGTAAAACTTAATGATATTTCTTATTCACATGCTTGTAATTTTTAAAATTATGATTATATTTTAAACATTTTACACTTTTCTGAATTTCCATTCCTTTATAAATAATGTGTAAAATATTCGAATTATTTAACTTTAATTTCAAAGAGTTATATGTATTTGAATATTGTTTATATTTTCAGCCCTCTAGAGCAAGTTAACACCCCTGAGACCCCTATAATTTTAGGGATAGCATTGCACAGAAAAGATCGTACTTCGGAAAGACGTATGTATACATTCAGAAAATTAATGCTTTGGCTCAGCGAGACGTTTATATACTCCGGTGTCACTTAAGAGGTTAATGCTGTATTGTAGCTTTAACCTCAAAGTATAGTATTATTGAATTCAATACACTGTTATTGTGTATGGAGGAGGGCACGATGAAAACTATAATTAACTATTGGGTCGCGAATATTAAAAGTTTGAGAAGCAGTTACCTACAGTACTTCCAAAAAATCTATCATATATCCAATAAAATTTTCAAAGTTAACAACAAACGTTGATAGCTTATCTGACAACAGAGATGAAAAGTAATTTTTTTCCAATTAGATAAATCACTCCTTTATAGAAAATTCGAAAACAGAAACTAACTCTCCAAGTAACACATTGAACTTTATCAACTATCACATTCAAATGTCAGATATCTACACTTATATATAGTCCACAAAAGTAATGTATTTTCTTTCATGCATGATTTATTGGCTTGTTCAGAAACGTACATAAACTCGTTTTTTTTTAAAAAATAAAACTAAGTGAAACTAGGATGTAGACCAGTGATTCCCAAAGTGGTCTATATAGACCCCAGGGGTCTATGACAGCGTGCAAAGGGTCCAAGTCAGCGAAAAAATAATTGGGGGGGGGGCTTGAGGTGTAAATGGGGGTCTATGATAGTGACTCTCATTAAACTAGATCGCGACTTTAATTTTAAAGGAAAAATTTAATCAAGTGGCAACCAGATTTACCTTTTTAACAGATTTATTTACAAAATTTAATTAAGTAAATTTGCAGTTACAAGGACCATTATTTCGGCGTTTCTTGCCATAGTTAAGTTAAGGAGTATAACATTGGAGTATAATTTTTTCCTATTTCTCAATTTGTTACACACAATCTACCAGGAAAAGGACGTTTTAACCTACATTCAACATTTCTATGCCCTTTATTCAGATTTTGAAACTAGGTTTGTGAATGCTTTGACTATATATATGGTAAAACTACAGTAGGCAATTTAATAAGGTCACATTGAAAGAAAAACAAATGTCATGGTCCAAGAGGAACTGATCGAAATAGGCACTAAGAAGATCTTAAAGTAAAATTTAGAAACTGATATCAGCAATTTTAGAAGCACCAGAATGGACGAAGCACCGGATTCATCCCTCCCTTTAAAAGCATTTGTTTGTTGCTCAGTTACTTTATGTAACAGTTATTTTAAGTATTAATTAAATTTTAATTTAATTAATTAACATGTGTGTCTTAGGCTGTAAACACTGTTCTTCACTATACAGTTAGAAACTTAAGTATTTTGAAGTAAGTATAGCTCTATACCAGCTGTCAAAAAAACATTTAAGCTGATAAAACTGCAAAAATTCTTTACTAGGTAAGTAGGGGTCTATCCTAGACCGAAAAAACATGGCAAGGCGTCTATGAGATAAAAAAAAGTTTGCGAACCTCTGATGTAGACAAAATTAGCAAGAATATGCGTTTAAGAGTTAAAAACTCATGTGTATATATAAATTCGATATTTCATGCAATATTTTTCTACCAAATTGTCTTTCATTAAATTTTACAGAATATGCTGCGGCATAACCGTGGCGATTTCTTATAATATTTTATGCAAATAATGATGGTTTCATAATGGACCTTTGATATGCAAGTGTTCTCCTTTTTTTTCTTTTTCTTTTGAAAATTATGCAGCATTAAATGTTTAAAAAAGAGGCCAGTTTAATTGCATAGTAATAAACATATCATTTTAATTAAGAAAAATATATTTCAAGTTTTAAAAACTACTTTAATATTTTTAAGGATACAGTATCATCATTTCAAAATATTCATCAAACTGGTTTTTAATATGAAGTTAATCGTCCAAACTAGTAAAAAATTATTCTAGACTAGTAGAATATATTTGGAATAAAATAAAAAGAATCATACTTATTCTCATTTTCTAATTTCTCTGAATCGAATACTTATACGTGTTATTTTATGCCCTTATGGAATTAAATTATAATATGCTATCGCATAAAATACAAAATGAAATAAACTACAAAAAAAAAATCTCTTTGCTGAATGAATATGAACTCTTATAACAACATACCATGTTTAAGAGTAAAGAAATTCTAAGTTGTAATTTTCCTTTTGGCAAAAATAAACTAAAAATAGCTTAGAAAACATATCCAATGTACTATCATTAAAACATCCGAAAAATTTAAACATGCATTTTTCTTGAATTGATACTCCATAACCCGTTGCCCTAAATCTTCAAGAAACGCTTGAGTAAAAACGCCTGCTATTATTTCATTCTAAAAAACATTTTGTGCACATATTTTTTATTCCATCGGGCTTTTTTTCCGGAAGAAAACTTTACAACGACATGGGCATTCTTAGTAATTACTCTCCCTTTCTTGTTGAATGTCTAGCGCCATGAATTCATATCCAGAGTCGTGTTTAACAGAATAAAAACGAAAGTATAAAAGAGAGAGAGATGGCATACAAGTAAATAAACAAATAAAAAATAAATAAAAAATAAACTTTTTTTTTTTTTTGATAAATTCTTCGTCAACTTATAGTAACGCTGCTCAGGAGGAAAAAGATTCGAACGACGACGACGACGACAGCGAAAAGAAAAGCTACGAGTTAAAAAAAGATCGTACAGGAGGGAGAGCGAGAGGAGGGGAGAACAGAAGAAGAAAAGTGCGCCGTTTTGCGGTACGTTTGAGTGACGGAGATTGTACTCAGTCTCGGTCCAGGAACAAAGCTTTTTCCAAAACATTTAAAAAAGCAAAATAAAATGGAGTGAGAAACGGGAAAAAAAGAAAAAAGCAAATTAGCAGGAGGGGGGGGGGAGTTGAAGTGTCGTGTGAACAAGCGAGGCGGAGTGTGTCGGCATGATGGATCGTTTTGCGTGCGTCGGTAGCAGCGGCGTTTCCTATTATGTCAACAACTCGACTCCTCAAAGATCTTTGCCGCTGGATTCCACCTCCTTACGAGCCGTTATGATATGTTATTACACCTGGTCTTGGAGGAAACTGATGCAATTAAAATTCCAACTTCTTGCCATTCGAAATAAACGATATAAAAGGGTGCTTTCTTCTTTTTAATTGTTTGTTATTATTCTCGATTTTTAACTCTGGAAGTAATTATTAGTAAGCTTGTAGTGTATGCATACTTATATAAAGAGACAACCTCCACTCTAAATACTTTATATTGGGACATTCCAAATCTAGAATTTTTTTTACATTCAATATAATATTAAAAAGCTCAACACCCATGGTTTGATGTCAGGATTTAAGTAAAAATTCTCATATTCGAAAGATTTTAAGCCTTTTGACATTTTAAGATATCAAGTGCAATACAATTTTTTCAATACCTACTATTAGTTCACATTCTCACCATATATGTATAGTACTACTTTGGCTAATACTCCTTACTATCTTGACTAGTTATCTTAGGTTTTATAACTATTTTGTACATATTTATGGATTATGTATACATTGTGTGTTCAAATTTTCAATCATTAATAAAATACTTTCTTCATCCATTCAAGTTCAAATACAATTTTTTTAACTTATAGTGGAGGACACTTGATGTTAGCACAGTTTTTTTCAAATATTAATTCATTAATTAAATTTCAACTGAATGAATAATAAAAAACAAAAACAATGGTACGACAACCATTTATAGAAAAGAAAATCGTTCGTTGTGTCCCTGTTGACCAATGGACAGCGCGTTGGACTTCTAATCCAAAGGTTGTGGGCTTAAGCAAGGCTTTCTAAATAAGAAGGCTTTCGCCAGTCAGAGAGCTAGCTCATGTCACATGTCCAAAGGAGGGAACGATATTTTGTTTTGGCGGGACCCACGATTTCTCCTTACGCTTCCATCTTGTATGGTGATAAAGTTAATATCTGTTCCGAAGTGTGTTTTTTCAGGATAACTTTACTGTTTTTTTCAGGAAGTTCAGGATAACTTTACCATTCAGGATTACTCCTTTATATACCATAAAGAAAATACGATATTTATATTATTGTGTAACTTTACTGTTGTGTTATTATTGAATTTGTTCTTTTCTTCGTGAGGACATGGTATCATAAATTGATGCTTATGTGCCAACATCCTTAATTATTTGTAAATTAAGATATTTTGTTTATATGAGAAGTTAGAGTTTAATGTTATATTTTTTTATTCTGTCAAATCTTAGTTATCTTAAAACTTTTTTCATAACTTAACCTAAAGCTGGACACATTTATAAAAAATGCCTCGTTATTGATGTGTACCAATTGTACCTCTAATAAACCAGGGCAGCCCTACGTTTCAGTGTTTCGTTCCCAGAGATGAACAGTTGTTACAAACTTGGAAAAAGAAAATTCCAAGGGATTTTAAAAACACTAACAATAGTGTAGTGTGCATTAAACATTTCCCTGAATCTTTCATTGTAAGAAAAGATAAAATTACAGACAAGACTGGTACTGTTATTGAAATACCTAGAGTGTATCCAAAATATCTAATGCATATCCTTTGCATTTTCCCTTGGTTGTCCATCCTATTTGAATGAAACAGTTAAAGAACGCTCAGTGACAATTCAAAGAAAGGAAAAAATGAAAGCAATTAGACGAACAACTGTTTGACTAATTTTATTAAGAAAGACGAAATTACCAGTTTTGAATATTTAAAAGAAAATCTGTTAATGCGAGAAAATCCTATATCTGATTTCTTATCTAAAAATA
>BMAO01038734.1:0-51037 GCA_019973975.1 Trichonephila clavata | reverse complement strand
TGGACCAAACAAGTCTATGGCGATAGTTTCAAAACGTTGACCGTACACTGGAGTCTTGTAACAAACCAGATGGTTTCTGATTGATGGCTTGAACCTGTTGCACTCATTGCAATTTTTGATATATTCCTGAATGTATTTTCTCATTCCAGTGAAATAATATCTCTGAGAGATTCGATGGTACGTACCATCACTCCATAGTGTCCAGCAGTTGGGGAGTCGTTGGTATTCTGAAGAATATTTTTCCACTCATGAGAGGGGATCACTAGCTGGGCTTCTTTCTGATTCGGAGTCAGGAGAGTACCGATATAAAAGTCCTTGATTCATTATGTATTCCACGTCTCGTCCAATTGGCGTAGTTTTCATCTTTCACAAGGGTTTCAAAGGATTCAATTATTTTCTTAATATCTCCATCTTTCAGTTGTTCCGCTCGTATGTCTGCAGTGCTACGACTAGGTGTCGATAGTCACGCTACACACTTCACAGAACTCTTCCTTGTGTCCACATACGGGACGGGATAAAAGTCAGCTATGACATTTGCTTTTCCTGGAATGTATTCCATTTTCAGGTTGTATGATTGGAGTTGCAGAGCCCACCTTCTAGTCTACCTGAAGGCGATTTTAAGGTGAAAGCCATTTTAGGGGTTGGTGATCGGATGCAACGGTAATTTCTTGGCCCTCAATGTAACCTCGAAATTTGTTAAGTGCCCAAACCACGGCGAGAGCTTCTCGTTTCGGTGGTTGAGTAATTTTTCTCAGCAGCAGTTAACAACCGACTTGCATACTCTATAGGATGCTCTTCTTCGCCTTTACCTTGCAAGAGGACAGCTCCTATGGCATGATTACTAGCATCAGTGCGAAGAATGTAGGGTTTCGTGGCATCACTTTGTTTCAAAACAGGAGGACTTGTTAGAAGTTGTTTCAAAGTTTGAAAAGACTTTTCTTCTTCTTCTCCCCAAGACCAGATTCTATTCTTCTTTGTAAGGTTGCTGAGAGGTCTGGCTACTTCTGAAAAATTAGGTATGAATCGTCTGAACCACGAACAGGTTTGAAGGAATGACTGCACTTGCTTTACATTCTTGGGAGGAAGCATCTTTCTGATAGCAGAAGTTTTTTCAGGATCTACTTCCACGCCTGAACTTGTGATGTAGTGTCCAAGGTATTTTACCCTATCACAAGCAAAATTACATTTACTACGATTTGCATGTAGTTTGAATAGTAAAAGTCTCTCAAATACAGCTTTGAGGTCAGTAAGATGTTTTTCGAAGGTTTCGGACAGGATTATGATGTCATCAAGATAAGAAAGTATAAGAATGTCACTTAGGCCACTGCGAAATTTGTCAATAAGTCTCTGAAATGTGGCTGGGGCCGTTTTCAAACCAAAAGGCATTCGAAGGTAGCGAAAAGTTCCAAATGGACAAACAAATGCTGTTTTGTCCCTGTCAGAAACACAAACATTCACCTGGTGGTAACCTGATTGTAAATCTATAGTTGTCATAAAAGGTGTGTGCTTCGCTTCGTGAAGCAGGTCATCCATTCTAGGTAACGGATAAGAGTCGGCCACTGTCGTAGCATTGAGGCCTCTATAATCGATACAAAGCCGAATTTTCCCGTTCGGTTTTGGAACGAGCACTACAGGGGCTGCATACGGAGATTCACACTCTTCTATGATGTTCTGTTCCAAAAGTTTATCAAGTTCCTGCTTAAGAACTTCTTTCTTTGCTGGAGGTAATCTATACGGAGGCACCGAAACAGGAGGGCTATTTCCGGTGTTGATACGGTGTTCCATAAAAGGAGTGGGCTCTCCCCTGGTTCAAACACAGTTTCGTACTTTTTTAGCAATGTTCCCAGTTCATTTTTCTGGTCAAGCGTTAGACATTTACCTTCATCATCACGCAGTAAGCATGTATTTTCCTCAAGGTTAGGTCTGCTTTGGACTTCTTGAATAATTGCTTCTTTAACAAAATCGTAGGTTCGATGGGGTGAATCACTAAAGAACCAGTTGCGATGTTTCAGGTTTAAAACAATGCCAGCTTTCTGTAAAAAGTCCATTCCCAAAAGTGTTCTGTTTCCTTTAGCATAAGGCAAAATTATTAATTGTGTACGGATTACACGTTCTTCAAGTCTGATAAACTACACTGGTTGTGTAGACTTCCACCTCGGACTTATGGCCGTCAGCGAGGGACATAGTGATTTGAGTCTTTTGGAAATTGGCTCCTTCTTTTTGTAAAAGGAGATACAAGGTTTCGCCAGCAATTGAATGACTGGCTCCACTATCGGCGCATGCAGTGCCCCATATGCCATTTACAGCTAACTTCAGCACCGCACTTTGATTTGGAGTTAAAGAGCATGAATGCAAACTGATGTTGCCAAAAGTTGCTGAGTCCTTATTCACTGCTGGTTTGCAATTTGGACATCTGGGTTTTGTAACCCCTGGCTTACCACAACCATAACAAGATACAGATGGCCTATCTGATCTGTCATCAGTTTTCAGTTTATCACCTCTATTGAAAGATGAAGTAGGACCGGCTTGGTTGGTTTTATCAAATCTACTATCATATGAATTTCTTTTTGGAGCGTAAGGTTTAGAAGAATTTTCTTTTGAGTTGACAGTCTTTTTTACTGAAGTAGTATTTCGAATGATGAAATAAGCATCCAATCTGTCAGCTAAGTCTGAAGGTGACACCCATTCTGACCATTCATGCATGAAGTGTTCTCTTGTTTCGGGAGGTACATGTCTTTTAATTTGGTCAGATATGATTAGGTCTTTTAACTGTTGAAAGTTGACAATTTTCAATTCGTTCAACCATCCTTCGAAATAACTTTTTATTTCAAAAAAGTAATCTCTCCATGTGTTCTCTTGAACTTTCTTGTGTTGCCGGAAAAGTTGTCTAAATTTTTCCGCGGAGAGTTTGAATCTCTTCAAAAACATTTCTTTGACATGCGTATAGTCTTGCGCTTCTTCTTCGGATTCCCTAGCGATGAGTGTGGCTAAGTCACTTGGCAAGGCTCCAATTAAATATGCAACCCATTGGTTATCAGGTACTTTTAAAAATTTTAATTGTCTCTCAAATAGTTTGAGAAATATAGCCATGTCGTCTTCTTTCGAGTTAAATCTGGGAATCAGATTCTTCAATTCTAATTTAGGCTGCTCCGAGATATCAGTGTCGTTACTTTGCGGAACTCCACTCATTTTGGCTTCAAGTTGCAGTTTCAATTTCTGCAACTCAAAATCCATTTCAGCCTTTCTTCTTTCCAAGTCAGCTGCCTGTTCGGCTTTCTTTCTTTCTTCTTCTTCCGCCTGTTCGGCTTTCTTTCTTTCTTGTTCTGCTGCTTGTTCGTCGTTTTTAATTTTTTCGAGCCGTTCCTCAATTATATTCGTAAATAAATTTTTTATAGAAGCTTCTTCGTATTTTTCAGAATTTACAATCAAATGTTTTATGTCTAAAATTCGTAAATCTTCACCCACAGAGAGTCCCATTTCCCAAGCCAACTTTCTCAAATCCTCTTTTTTTCCTTTCGTGAGAAATGCCATACTTTCTGTGATAAAGTTCAGTTCGGGAAAAAAAAAGTTAATGAAATGGTTTTCTTTTTGAGAAAAAAAAATAGTATTTTCCTAACACACTGAAGCTGAAATCAAAACACTGAAAACTTTCATTTAAGAAAATATCAAAAGAAAATAAGAGTTATAAAATCAAGTTAGAACATAAAATGCATAATAAACTTGTACACACAGGTTTCCCTGAAGAAATATATTGAATTTATAAGAACCAGATAATTCTCAAATGATTACAACATTTCACAGTATATCTCAGAGAAAAAAAAAGAATATATAATGAAAACACTTTTCGGTCGGATTTATATTCCAGCTGGGGAAAAAATACATTACTCATCAAACCATAATAAAAGTAACAAAAAGATGGTTTTCAATCTCCTTTTCTTAGTATCAGCACAGCGGATGTTATGACTAATTCAGCGCAATTGAGTGATCATAAATTAGTGCGCGGAGAATAAAATTAGCTTACTCGAGCAAAACGAAAAAAGCTTACGAAATGTTTCAGTTTAAATGAGATTACATATGCATGCAAATAAAATAACATAAGAAATACGATTACACTTGCAAAAGAATTATTCTTGACAAAATGAATTTTAAGAATTCCAATTTAGAGTATTCAGTTGAAATTCGTTTTAGTTAGAAAAGATTATTAAGAGCTCTTTTGTGATAACGGAATAATATTTCACAAAATATTAATAAAATGTTTTCACAATGGAAAACCAGACCTCTGAGCACTAATCTGCTTAGGTATACTTATACACAAGCAATTAATAAAACTTTTCAATAATTTTGTTTAAACACAATTATGCAATAATGACGTACGCTTTAGGTAAATTCAGATATGAAAATGCATTCAAATATAATGTTTCAAAGTAATTTCTTTTTAGAAATAATAATTAAGCAATGGACTGCTTGCGACACATAAAACATACAAATATGTGAATATATGTAGATAAGAAAAGTTTTTCTATTATTTAAGTATAGTTCTAATTAAAATAAAAGAACAATTTTTCAAAACAAATATATTTTGTCACCTTGACAGTTTAAAATTTAAGAATAATTAAACTTCAAGATGAAATTTCCTTTTGATTCGAGATGAATCGTTAAAATTACAATTATGTTAACAAATAAAGAACATTTACTTTGAAAATGTTAATTACTTTCGATTCGAGATGAATCATTGAAGCACAATTCTATGTAGAACTCTTTAACATTCAAAATAAAGACAACTTTCGATTCGAGATGAATCATTGAAGTAAAATTCTATTTAGAAGATACAGAATTGTTTACTTTTAACAAATCTACTTTTGATTCGAGATGAATCATATATGAATGGTTTCAAAACAATATTGTCTTTAAGACAATAACAATTCAAGGAATCGTTAATTTTTTTTTTTTTTTTTTTTGATGAATTTAATTCAATAGGATCAAGGTGATCTTAGAAATCAAAAGTGAAAATAGTACTTATCCAAATATGATATCCTTTTGCTCAGCTGGGCCTCACTGGGCGCCAGATTTGTGACGTTTCCCCATCGCTAAATGATTATGCATGGGGTGGTTTTGCAATAATAATGTCACATCTCGTTTAGGTTTATTAGAAAACCTTTATTTTTAGGGTTCACACAGCTGAGAAGACATCACAGGAAAGTACACAAAATACACTTAACACTTAATTGACAGACGAGCACAAATGAAAAAGAGGAAGAACTACTACATGTTGTATTGGCTACGAACTACATAGTACTAACTAATAAAGTTATAAAGTTCACGCGGCGCCGCAGGTGGCGCTAGCAGTTCAGTCAAAGTTATGGGAACTGTTACATATATATATATATATATATATATATACAATTGTAATGTAAAACGCAATACAAGATGTTGATTTCTGAATAAACAATTTACTTTGTATCTTTGCTGTGTATGTGTAATCATTATACCGAATTAAAATTTACAATTTGTTATTAAAACAATGTATAATAAATATTTTTTTTTATTTCTATTCAATTAAAAAATATTTTAACTAAATGGTTATTGCAATGAATAGTTATACAATTTATACTCTTTGGAAAAGGCAAAGAGTTTGCTTTAAGCACATAAACATAAATTTTTCCTTTCTTTTATACAAAATATATTTAAAATATCACTTATGCTTAACATACTAAGATAATTTGTTTGAAAGATGTATACTGATATTTATCTTTTAAAATGAAACTATTTCAACATAAATTAAACTAGAAAGCAGTATGAATAAAATTAACAATATAACCATATTTATAAAAAAAAAAATTATTCTTTTTGCTTCAGATTTATAAAAATAAACTTTTTTTAAAGCCAACAATGTATCCATCCGCTCTAAGCATTGAGATAATTTCTGACGTAGAATTCAGTCGCCGTCTTGTAGAATCAAGATCAGACAAGCTAAGACAAGTTCAATCGTAAACCGTTCACACGCTGATTACGAGTATTCTACGTCACATTTTTACTGTGTATGTGTAATCATTATACCGCATTAAAATTTACAAATTATTAAAATAATATAAGTGAAATATTTTTTTTTTATTTCATTTTAATTAAGAAAATGTCGCCATCTGCTTCGCCTGCAAAATTAAATTCATGAGATTATATAAACCTAAGTTTTCTTCAGGTCTGCATGCCTTCATAGGACAATGGTTAGCGTAACTGAAAAACTATTGTCCTATGGAGACATTTTGTTCTGGGGCTGTGAGTTTGAATCTGGATTTATTATTTTTTTTTTATTTGAGCGTTATTTTTTCAATCATTTTAAAATCTAATAATTAGTGTATAGTTTAACCAATAGGTGGCGCCATGAGCACTTTAAACATTTCAATAAACTTTTTTTACACATTTAAAAAAACAACTCAACTTAGCAGCAGGAGGGAAACAACCCAACAGCAGGTGAAAACAACTCAACTCCCCCCCATCAACTCGAAAACCAAAACCATAGCAGGAGGGAAACAACTCAACTCCACGCAGCATCCACAGAAGGGAAACAACTCCGCGCCTGCGCCTCCACAGGAGGAAAACAACTCAACTCTGCGCCTGCGCCTTTACCGCAGAATCGGCTTTTCTTACCTACTGGAGTGTCTCACAGTACACATCGGAGTTAATGCTTTTTCTGTGCTCGAGGAATTCCACAAGTAGCTGACCTTGAACGTCGAAAAAGACAGTGAGCAACACCTTGCCTGCTGACTTCACGGCTCTGAGCTTTTTAGGGGGGAGGTGACGACGCATGCTTCCACTGCATGCTGTCCCGCTTTGTCTCTGGCTCGTAGTGATGGCACCAGGTCTCATCACCTGTGACGATCCGCTTCATGAAAGCGGGGTCTTCCTGATACCGAAACAGATGTTGCAGTACTAGTCCTATACGCAGTTTCTTTTGCTGGTCGGTGAGCTGCTTCGGAACCAATGCGGCACACACCTTCCGAAATCGCAACCTGTCGTAAACAATTGTCCACTCGGTTCCATAGCTGACATCCACCTTCAGCGCCAACATTCGCAATGTGACACGCCGATCACTTCTCACTAGGTCGTCCACCTTGTCGATGAGATCGCTTATGATGACAGTGTTTGCCTGGCCTGGTCATCACCCACACTCTCACGGCCTGCACGAAAACGGGCACTCCATTTTCTGACAGACGTGTCAGAGGCACATTTCTCCCCGTAAACGGTCACTATCCGCCGATTTCTCACCTTCCTCAGTCAGAAATCGGATAACACTTCGCTCCTCCTCAATCGTCGAATTTTGAAACGCGAACGCCATCCTGTCCTCATACGGACTGCCGCTTTTTATGAGCCTTTGCTCTCTCCTGCGCATAATCCGATCCCAGTCAGAGCCTCCAATGGCATCCTGAGAAGTCTCACTACATTCTCCCATGGCGGAATATGCAAATATTTAACTGTTTCATTTTTATGTCGTTTCGTACCTTTTCATTTGATCACCCCTTGTAGATAAGATCGCTACAGAATAAAATATACTTTACTATCCACTTATAGCGTCTTACACAATTTATATTATATAAAAGTTTGTAGCGAGATTTACCTGTGTAGATAAACAAGTAAATTAAATAACTTGATCTGATTTCAATTTCTAAAAA
Organism: Trichonephila clavata; assembly: GCA_019973975.1. NCBI lineage: Eukaryota > Metazoa > Arthropoda > Arachnida > Araneae > Nephilidae > Trichonephila > Trichonephila clavata. The sequence continues at coordinate 43,370 of BMAO01038734.1, read as the reverse complement.
TTTCAAACTAAGTAAATACGAGTACTTAAATCTTGTGACAAGCTTTTATATCATAAATTGTGTAATGACGTCATAAGTTGATAGGAAAAGTTTATTTTATTCTTTTTAGCGCGCGTTTAAATAAAAGCTTGTTTTTGAAAAAGGTTTTTACTTAAAATTTACTCCAATTGAAATTGTGTTATGTAGAGAAGCTGGAACATTTTGAAATCTGAAGAGCCAGTATGTTTGTCTACCTTGTGTTTTGACCATGTCTCATAATTACATCTCTCACTAACAGTCCACTCATTGTTTCTAAATACAACTAATAAAAGAATTCTGCTAAGGCTCTTTGATCAATGTTAAGGAATAAGACCATTTCTCTTGATCTATCCTTTAGATAGCACTACATTTCAATATATAATACTATTTTTTTCCAAGATCTATTTTGCCCTCTATAAAATATGTATCATTTTGTTCTCCTTTACTGTAATGCTAAATAAGGGGTTTCACAAGCAAAAGTGAACAAATTGCCCATTTGGGGGAATATTTCCAGATTTTATAAACAAATATGTGTGTGAATTACCATATTCCAATTTTCATCAAAATTAAAATATTTTTATTTAAAAATGTGTTCCACATTTAATACAGGCTTACAGTTGAAATGCTTGAACATTTTATGGTCAATAAGTATGAAGAAAAAGATTTTTTCATCCGGTATTACAAAAAAAGGGGGGAAACTCCAGTTTAATGTGACATTGCATTAGTTTAACATTTGTTCATTGACTTTTTTTAATTTAAAAAAACCATCTAATTATAATAATCGAATCTTCAAATATATAATTAGACATCTGAAGTATTTCGTAACTGATCTGATCACAACGGAAAGTTGCAAATATTTGGTACTTTACATATCACACCATCAACCAATTTAGCCTGATCATAAACATCATTAAATGTTATAATGTGCGAACTAGAACATGTTTGTAGAAACACTTGGTTACTTTTTCCACTATTGGCTGCATATCATGTATTCAGCGACATCTTTCATTTGACAAATTAGTCAACATTTTCTTACACTGACCAGAATCGACCTAGTAATTTAAATCCTAAAGCTACTTTTCTGTATAATCGACACCAAGTAATGCAATAACTGTTACACAAATGAGTAAAACTGGAACAAAAAAATATATACATCAATTATTGGATTGTACTCCAAGAAATCAGGAGTGAAAAACAAAATATTTGGAAAATGAATTTATATTATATAAAACATTAGAAACACACTGACTCTCTTGCATAAATTAAAATGTTATCAAGTTAGTAGCATGAATGTATTTTCAGAAAAATATTGTACCTTTTGGACAGTCCTTCCATTATAAGAATCAAGTTTTTTTTTTATATATACACTAAATCATAGCTGGGAGTTATCAAAATGTTTAAATTTTGTTACATAGGTACTAAACTATTTGAATAATTACTTTTAATGCAATGGAATATATATATAATTGAAACATCCATTTAAATTTATATTTTTCTCCAAATAACTAACATTCAGAAAAATGTTAATCTGTAATATTAAATCAATATCCCAGAAATTTCATTTGAATATTTTAGCACAAAATACAATCAATATTGATTGACCTGATGAGAAAAGTAATCTCAATAAATGAGTTTGGTAGAATATTCAATTCTATCATTTGGCATTCACTTCTCCAAGATAAGTTGAGAAGCATTGACAGAACAAACTTCAGTTGCTTGTGACAAAATAAAATTGAATGCTATACTGCTTGAAATCAGACAACAGAAAAACCAGAACTTAATCGGAAAAAAAAAATTGGTTAAAATTTCAGTTTGATATATCTTGAATCATTTTGTTACTGTAACCAACTCATCAATATTTTCCAATTAACATCAACCATAGTTTAGTAAGAGCAGTTTATTTGGACCCACATTATCAAATTTTGCTTTCCACATGACAAAATATACAGGCTGTGCAACATTTAAGAATATTTGGAACAAATTACAATTTTTGGATAAATCCATTTCAATTGTAAACAAGGAAACAATCTTCTACTGAAAGCGATGATAACGATGACTATTTTTTTTTTTTTTAAGAAAGCAAAAAAATTGGCAGTATAAACACATAGAATTCTTATTTTTACAGAGATTTACATTGAATTCATTTTAAATAATTATGATAATGTACAAAAGTTTTGTATGAAACATAATATTTTGGATTTCTATGAAAAAAATAAACACACTAATACACTTGTATATGATTGCAATGGTGGTTTGCCAAAAGTTTTGAAAGGGTATTTTAAAGGTTTGGAATTTATTTTACGAGACACAACAAAAGCAATCTCAGTGAAGCCATGTTAGAAGAGGCAATCTACAAATGTTGAATAAATAAACATATTATTGCAAGGCCAAGTGCATGATGTAAGCAGCAAGTGTCCCCACGTGACGAGGGTACACATAATCATGAACCTAGTTGTCAAATGCAATTTTGATAATGGATAACAATGCCCGCCATTCTCTGCTCACACCTCGTATCATACATGCTGGTTAATTGTATCAATTCACACAAAGCAATTAAAAAAAATTCTTAATTTTGATAAAATAACATTTTTTGCTTTTATGATAGAATTATATATTTCATTTAAATACACATAATCTAAAATTATTCATTCGGTATCAAACCGAAAACTAGAACTGAACCAATTTATTTTTTCATTGAAACTGAACGAAAAAATTGCAGTTGAAAGTCCTGAGACAAATTTAAAGAGACTTTGATTACTCTTGTAATGGTTAATTTATATGGCTGTTGAACATTATAATATGGGTACATCCCAAGACCACATTCACAGTTAAAATTCCTGCTTATGCTGACACTGTTTTTCTCAGCATTTCATGAAGGAAATAGAAATTTGGAAAGTTTGTGATCCCAATTGCACATTCAATTTTGTCACAAAATTAATCATTGCAGCATGTGGAAAACATGTTAACATGAACAATTTAGATACATTGAGACTTTTATATGTATTCTCTTTTTCTAAATTAAGATTTATGTAAAAGAATCATTGTTTGTAACATACAATTTTTTATGTTCCAACAATTTTTCCTATACAAAAAACTATTATTGAATTTATAACAGTTATAGATAGCATTTCCGATAAAAATTACCATTTCAAAAAAGAATATATACCACTATCCATCCCTTGCCAATTTTGAGTATGAAATTGTTAATTATGTAAATTCTTTAAAAAATTAATGAACAGATCTGCCGAATAACAAGAGCATGCTCAGATATGAAAGATGTTATTTTCTTATTAGTGTGTCCAAATAAATACAATTCTGATAATCGTGAAGATTGATTTAATTCAGAAAAGTCTTGAATAGCTTATCTCTTTGCCTAAAAGATAAACAAGTTCTTTTTAAATTAAGTTTAAAAAAATTGAAGTGATTTCAGTTTTGCAATAATAAAAACCCCTGCCTCATTGGTTAAAATCCTGAATAATATCCAGATTATTAAAGCTTTGCTACTTAGCTCCGTTTTTGCTGTTCAGAGTTTTCAAGGATATCTATTTTATAACGTTTCAAATAAATTTTCTTTCGAGAAAAAAAAATTTATGCAAAAATATTTTTTAAAAAAATAAAGTCACACTTCTGGAAATTTACAATTTATTGAAACAGAAGAGTTCTTATATCATTTTCCTTAAAAGAGGGTTAATTTGATTTTCTCTGTTTCCAAGATCTCCACCCTCAACATAGTGAACTGTCTTCTTTCTCCATCCTCCTTTGGGGTTTCTTAGCTTGAAGTGCCACAAAAAGTTGGTAGCTTTTTTGAAGTTAGGTCCACAAGTATAAATTTCATGAATTAAATCCTCAACACATATGATCCCATATCTTCCTGCAATGTAAATAAAAAAATGCACATTTTTTATTTGTTTAGAATAGCATCACCAAATAATATTTAAGAATATACAAGATCTTAAAAACTTCTAGATGATTTACATTTTTAAAAATGTTTAGTGAAGTACAATGCATCTATTCTAAAGACCTTATATATGCTTGTTCTATATTCACTATTTGTGAATTACAAAAACCATTTTAATACAAATCAAATGAAAAATGTCAATGATTGCTACATATAAGATGTATAGCAAAAGAACCTTATACATCACAATATAGTAGTCCGAAAAACTCGGCCTAATGTGGACCGAAGGGTCGCCGAGAATGGGATTAAAAAATTGCGAGCGTTTCCACAGAAAATATTGTACTGCACTTTTATGTAATGTTTGCTTGAGAATACAACAGAAAATAAACTGCCCAATACCCTCAAACAAAAAAAAAGTATGTACTTTATGAAGGCATAGAGTATTTACTACAAGAAAATGAAAAATAATAAATACATAGTATACAGTAATTTACCTGATCAGACACACCTCAAAAGACAAAAAGCTGCCTTTAATAATTAAGTGGGCATCTTTGTAAAAACTGGCTACTGTTTTTAAAAGAAATCTTATGTCCTGTTGGTTTTCTTACTGCACTCTGCATTTTGTTCTTCACCATAAAAATGATGAAGGAACAGCAAGTCATTATCATTGCACCTTGTTGTGCAAAATACCAATGAGTGAATTCGACAGCCTTTAGTCCTTACTATGAGATATTTTAGGATATTTCAGGAGTGGTCCAGCCAGTATACAAGGCACACAATATATAATAAAATATAAAATTTCTCCCAAAATAGGAAAGACAGTAGCAGAGAAGAAATGTCAAAGTGTCAGGAAGTAAATATTACATTTTTCCTGTTCTTTGATAATGTTTATCATAATGCATTATTCAAAACTACCCCACTTTTCTACGAATATCGATTTTCTTTGCAGCCCACCTTAAGTTAAACCTTGTTTATTTTTCCTAAGTCAGCCTTTGAGTTTGAAATGTTAAGGAGAGGTAGAATTTAAATTTAAGCAAAAATCTTTAATTTAAGGATTTTCAAAATCTTTTGAAAATCCTATATGTATATACTATGCCTCCTTGTGTTATGTAAAGCTGTTTTTGTACTCAAAAGTTTTATAATAAGCAAGCCATTTAATTTTCTAAGGAAAAAACTTAAAATTTGAGAAGTGATTTTGTGCTACTCCTCCTACAAAAATTTACATACACGCATTTAATTTGATTTACCATTACGTCAAACCATGTATAACAGAAGTTGGTATGGATTTTGCATTAACATGATTGGTATTCGTACAACACTTCTTTTTATGAATGCTTATTGGAAATTCGTTAAATGTATAAATTCCGAGTTCAGTTATTTTTTAAAAAATAAATATTGCTTTGATTTAAAAATGCATACCAACTTTTTTTAAATGCACTATTAACAATAGGTAGAAAAAAAAATTATAAGGCAATAATAGAAAAAAAGCCTTAGTATTTTAAATGAAGACAAGCTCGTTATTTTAACTTCCTGAAATAAGTTTAAGTTTTGATTTGCCACAGGAACGTGAAAAACAACTAACGCAAAAGCTATCATAATTCTGTGTTTTTTTAAGTTTAGAGTTTTCAAATTTTGTGAGGTTATAGAAAAGTACATAAAGAATAATTCAGGCTAAAAAAATTAGATTTGATTTTTTAAAATGATTTTTGTCATTTGAATCGTACTGTGTCTCCTTAACACCTCCAGCTTTTCTTTATGCAGGATCTTGAACTGGTCTCTGCATAAGTTTTTTTTATAGCAACAAGGATATGACTGAGTTATAAAGACTGCCGGGTTATCAAGTGCTGAGTTTTCGGGACTCTACTGTACTACATTACATACAAATATTATATAGTATCATCTTTTTCTTCATATAAATAATCTATGCTGACAGTACCAATTACTGGGAACAAATTAATGAAAGATACTTCAAACACAGCTCAACATTGTTAAGTGCAGTATAAAAATAAATCAGAAGTAATAAAACTAAATATTTTAAATTGAAACATCTATGAAGCACTTCCTGTATAAATACATTTTTTACACATTATTCACACACATTTCTTACAGAAGCAGCATTATCAAAAATCATTAATTTGTACAGCTAGTGTATGGAGTAGTAACCATTTTTAACAAATTAAGGCTGCTTTGCATAATGCTACAAGAACAGGGCCCGAATTCTGAACAATATTTTTGACAGAAAATTGTTGGAACATTATCCGGACTTTTTTATACCATAAGTACAGCATATTTAATGCATACATAAAGACTGGTCTAATATTTCTAGTATATGTGTTTCATATTTATCTTCGATACTCTGTTACATTTTACTTTCAGTTAGAGAAAAAAATTTGACTTGATCATGTTTTTTAATTTTAAGAAAAGCTGTACATGATTGAAAATGTATTAGTTCTCGTTCAATATTAACACTAATAAATCAGGCATTTTAACAATGAAAACAGCCTTTAAAACAATTAAGTTATTCTTTTAAATATTTTAAAAAAGAATTAAAACAAACAATCCAAAATTTATATATTAAAAATATATTAATGTTAATATATTTACCCAATGCCTTTTCAATGATAGAATTGTCAGTCAAAGGAATCCTCTGATAGTTAACTCGTGCAAATCCTCTCTTGTAGACCATTTCTTTCACAGTTTTAAGATTTGGGTATCTATTCAAAATTTACAAAAATATCTGTTAAAAGTATATATCAATTTTAATGGAGCAAATAAATTTTAATTACAAACAATTGCAAGCAATTTATGAAGCTGATATTTAAAAACCTTAGTTATCAAAAATTGCAATTAAAATTTTATAACTAAAACTAAATTGAGCAAACTTATTAAATAGTAATGCAACTTTACAATATTAAATCAAAGTTTATTTTAAAATACAGAATATTTGTAGTAAATTGATAGTACTATTTAAAACATCGATCTTTCAAAAAGAAATTAAAAAATGGATGAGTAAACAATTTTTAATGTAAAGCAAAATGTATAAAAACATTTAATAGTTCACAGGTCCTGAATATCTGCTATCTGTACACAATTATTGTATTTTGGTTTGTAGCATTTCAGACAAAGGTTTCATGTACTATATACATATTTTTGCATTTAGTCATTTATTTTAAGACACAAAGTACATGCCTTTCAGAAGCCCAAAATCAGCAAAAATATGTAATGAATTTTCCCAATTGATTTTTGTAAAATTTGAACTACTACGGAACTGTTCTGAGCTACTAAGAAACTGTTCTCTAGGTAGATCAGAATTTTATAAATCTCATACATCTTTACAAGTTGGAATACTAATCATTTTGCAAATATAATTTTCCTGTATTTCCTAAACATTGACAAATTACAACTGATGGCATCCAAAATATTATTTACAACTGATATCTACCATTTACAGCTGATGGCATGCAAAACACAGAAAAAGATAACTAAAAACCAGCTGCAAATGCAAATATTTTTATTCTTGTTTTATTTACATTAGATGTTATAACTTCAGGTTCAACACATTTAGTAATGATTTTAATAGATTAGTAATGAACAGTTATTCTTGAGGGTGCACTTTAGAAAGTCCCTTCATGTGGCATGAAAGGATTGCCACAAAGGTAATTTCTTTTCCAAAATACTAAGAATGTACAAGCATATAGGCAGGAAAGAAGGTGACTAATTACCTGAAGAGTAGATTGTTTTTGTTGAGAGGGGTTATTTATATTGTTACTTATGCCACCTGATCGACAGTAGCATCAGATTAAGTTTTGCGTAATTCATCACAACAAAAGGGCTACCTTTACGCCTATCATTAGCTGTAGCTTTGAACACCATGCAGGTGACAGCGCGATTTTGCTCAAGTGAGTTAGAGCCTCCCACCAACCAAAAGGGGTAATCTATATAGCTCAACAGCTATATAGAGTACTCCCATGCCGCAATGGCAGTATACACTTACAAACATCCATGCCTTCTCTGGGATTTGAACCCAGGCCCAACAACACAGCAGTCAGTGCCACTATACCAGATGGAGTAATTTATAGATAATTCATATATGGCACATGCAACCACTTAAGAATTAGGTCATAATGCAACATGAATAATTCAATGAAAATGAATATATATTTCAGAGTACTCTGAAATATATGAGAACAAATTGGATAATTGATTTAATATAATTAAATGGAGGAACGGAAAGGACTGGCACTTCAAAATAAATTTTGACTATAATCTAATCTGAATGGAGCTTAAAATTCAAAGTAAAACTCATGTAAATGTATAAACATGTAAATATTGATTTATCAAAAAACATTTTTGAAAAGTACATTTATATTCTTAATATAAATTTAATTTTTTGCTGATTTCAGATTGGCTAGCGAAGCTCTACTTACCCTTCTCATCAGTTAAAAAGTTGATATAAGTTGCTTTTTAATTATTTCACACTTAAAAGTATTTTAATTTAAATGCTTGTAATTTAACACTTGCATTGAACACATCTTTAAACTAGACAAAACGATAGATAAATGCCCAATATGGTTATATCTTACATCTCCCATCAATGATATTCTAAATATTTTTAATATTAATAAAATTTATCTAGAGCTGAATTGAAAATATCTCTCCTCACACTACTTGAAAGCTAGCTTACATTTCAATACTCACTTGGATAAGAGAAAAATGCGAAGTATGCATTAATTAAAAAGCAGCTAGCATTATTAGAACATATTGGAATAAATTTTCCACTGGATCATAACTGAAACATTGGAGACTTAAATGCTCTGGGCAATGTCATACTTCAAATCTGTATTAATGAGCAAGTTTAGCATAATTCTTGGACACAAATATTTGATAATATTAAATACTTAATTTATCCTGATTTTAAAAAAAAAAAAAACCATTTTGTTAAAGGGAAGAATTTTAAAACATCTTGAAGAGATTATCTTTTCTCTGGTAACTATCAATAAAAACAATTTTGTAGCATCACATAAATAGTAACTGCAAATTTAAATATGCTTGCAAAATCAACAGTTACAGTGAATGTAAGACATGAAAATAGATTTGAAAAATTGGGTGATAATGGCAACTTTATGATTATAACTGAACTGGAGGCATTTATTTAAAAGTGAAGTAATGTCCAACAATAGTAAACCATACAGTACTGCTCAGCTACAGCAAAAAGGTTGTAGACAACAAAGCAAAGTTTATTAGAGAAAACACACAGTACAAAGGTAAACTGATAAGGATCATCTCAAAGATCTAAATGATAAAGATAATCCCCAGGAAGACATTAATTTCTTAAGATTTATATGCATTAAAAATAATGCAAATTTTTGGTTATGCTTTGCAACCACTACTACCATAGGGCTTGACAGCTTTTTTGCTTCAACATCTTATGCTTTATCACATGGACACAGGATCAAATACTATTAGCTGAACAATTAATTATATGAATTTTTACTTTAAGTGAATAAGTCTTAAAAAATAGTACTTGAATGGTACATCAATATAACTTGATTACATCCAAGTATAAGAGCCCAAAATAAAAGCTTGAATACGTATCTTTCAGCCACAGCAAAAGGGTATAATCGCAGGTTTTTAAAGCAGGTAACGAGAATCCTTGCAATATGCAAGATGATCATTGAAGATTTAAGGGGGTCCGGCACGTCCATAGGATCCCAAGTTAAATTGTGTAAGTTTATGTACCTTTCTCTCAGAAACTACTTACTTCTCATGAATAAAATTTTTACAGTAGATTATGTGTACTATCAATAAAACTTTAATGAAGGGTTCTGTCTTTTTGTTAAAAATTAAAATTTATTATGAATTTTTCAATAGTTGCCCAATTTTTTTCCTCTAAAATTTAGTTTAAAAAAGTCATATCCGAAAAAGTTTGCTATATATGTTACCGGCAAAGTATGAAATTCGGCATTCTATAGGATGACTAGGCATTGTATAGAATGCCTAAATCTAGCCGGCAATGTATGAAATTATTCATATTTCACACATTGCCTAGGCATTCTACAGAATGCCTAATGAGAAACCGGCAAAGTATGTAATACATCTCAGATTCATTTCAAATATTGTAATTTGGCAAGACATATAACGCGTACCTCAGACTCAGAATTTGTTAGCTGTACATTGCTGTTTGTTCGGAAATGTCAAAATACTCAATTTTACTTAAACTTGTTCAACAAAAAAATTGGTTTTTCCTGTGTTGCCTGAAAATGGAGGAGCAAGCTATAGTGTTGGTGAAGGTGTCATGATCTATAGCAGGGGTCAGCAACGCGTGCCACATGTGGCACGCAATACAATTCTCTGCAACTCTTTGCACTACTCAACAAATTTGTAAATTTTTTAATTGTTTCAAAAATGCTCTACTGTGTGGCTCACTGAATCATATTGGCAGATTGGTTTGACACGCAACAGATAAAAGGCTTCCGACCCATGGTCTATAGACATGAAACAACTATTCGACGGCTAGTTGCCCAAAATTAAGAGTTGATGCGGCCAAAAAAATAGTTTTTTTTCCTTAACTGAATTAAATTACTTACTGGAAGTTGATAACTGATATACAAAATGCTAAAATGACTACTAAGAAGGAACCCAGGGACTATTGGTTGCTGAATAGCTATGATGTGATGTTTGTGGAAAATAAAAGTAAACTCATTTAACCTTTTAAAGACGTCAGTACCATAAAACAGTGTTCCCCAACCCCTGGTCAGAGACCTTGCAGTGAAAAAACAAAGGTGTACAATGGAACAGCGAAAAATAAGAGATTTTCCACAACAAAGGTAAAATTGCGACATTTTGCTCAGCCGCGGTAGCAAAAAGGTCAAGGTAGCGGACTCGTGGCTAGTGTGTCATGAGTTCGAGCCCAGAATCACTGAAGACCCATTGTGCAGGGGCGCGATGCACGTTAAATCTGTCAAGAGCTCAGTACTCCCTTTGGTGTGGTAGTTAGAGGGGATGCCAGCTCAGGTGTCGTCCTCGTCACTTGACATAGTTCAAATTTACGAGGTCAGTCGCCAAAAGCCCTCGTGTAGCGGAACAGTGCGACGTTAATATTCACTCACTCACACGACATTTTGCACCGATTTTGCTTTTACTTCAAGCACGTTTCCCGCATGTGATGATTTTCAATTTTCGTATAGTGTCCGGTTTCATATACTGCATGGCTCGCTTTCGGTTCTCCGTTATCCGAACGGAGTCCGGTCCCAATTGATTCGAAAAAACGACGTTCTACTGCAGATTATAAAATCAAAACAATTAATCTCTCAGCGGGCCAATGTAAAATTATCAAACATTGACCGGTCCCGAAGATAAAAATGTTGGGAAGAACTGCTATACAGTATTACGTCACGGATTCTTTTTTCCCCCAATGGGGCTACAGATATATATTGGGATTTTTACCATTTTCAGACCTAGTACATTCCCCAGGGGCTGCTATCTCTTTTTAGTGCAGCATCTTGTAGGCGATACCAATTGTCGACGGTAATTTTGACACCCAGTTTTCTTCCCAGAGGGAGGTACCTGACCTCCAACGATGTGAACTTGTTCTAGGAATTTAATTTACCATGAGCAAAATTAAATTCTGAATTCTGGGGATGTGATAGAATTCTGAAAGAACTTTCAACCAAATACAAAAATGTTGCACGTATCCACCTTTGTGAGCCTTGCCAGAAATTTTAAAAAGGTATTGTAGTAAAAACTTTATTTTTTCCCCCGAATGCCAATGATACTGGATGGTTTCTATCGACGCTTAGAACTTCTGAAGTAATCTGAATACAAGTATATGCAAAATCACAATTAAGCAATAATTTTTTTAAATAGAAGTCTCATTATTTTGTCAGAATAACATTTGTACTTCTAGAAATGCCAAGTCATTAATATAATATCCAAATCATAACCTTTTTTCATACTTTGCCTTAACAGATTTAGGTATTCTATACAATGCCTAGGCAAAGTATGTAATAAATCTCATTTCATACTTTGCCTAAAAAAAACTGGCATTGTATTGAATGCCGGCATTTCATATACTTTGCCGGTAACATATATAATTCCCTCCATTAAAATGTGTAAACATGTTAAAAGTCTACTCACTGAAAGTTTGAGAATTATATGATTAGTAGTTTTTGAGAAAAAGGTACACAAAATGAAAAATATTATGTTTTGATAAAACGGGCTTTAAAGTAAAATTTTTTGAGCATTTACTTTTTTAGTACTTTCCAGAAGCATAATAAGCATTTGTTCTACTTTCTGCTCATACAAAAGACCCTTCTAATTTTCTTTTTTTCAATATTTTTAACAATTTTGCCTTTTTAGGGGGTCTTGAGATGCTTTCATTCGGCTACACAAATCATACGTGAAACTAGTTTTTTGACACATGGCATACATTTATAAATTGGTTCAATATCACAAAGTTTTAAGATCATTAATTTCGCTACATGACTCATTAAACTGTACAATAGAGATATTTACCCCTAATTTTAGAGTTTTTAATTCCACAAATGTACATCTTGGACTCATTGACAGTGACCATTTAGTGTTATTAACTGACATAGGATCACCTAGATCTTTAAAAATTCTTCATTCAATTTATTGTGGTGTATTTGTTTTTGATCATAGTGCCTTTCGTCACATTCAGGTTCTGTCTTTTGAAACTTGCATCAGGCATTCATAGTTGGAGGGCACAGTCCATGTTGAGGGCTCTCATTTTGAGACAGAAGACGAAAATAAACAGCCCAAACAGCAGTTTTCATGCTGTGTAGATCATTGATATTATTTCTAATAGCCATACCATACCTTTGAATTGGTTATATTAAAAAGTCGGTGAATCAGTTACGACCTCTTAGGCTTTTTCCATCGCTTAACTTTTCTCTGTTTCGTTTTTAAATCCAAAAGACGTGTACCCTAAAAATTTTGGATAAGCCCAATACACTCTAATTTCTCCACTTGAAAATCATATGGATTTGTGCTCATCAGAAACTTATACAAGGGGAAACTTAGGTGCTCTTAGCAGGGCTTGTTTGATGCGCGTTAAGGAGTAGCTTCATTAAAAAAAATTAATAAAAATACTTCTAATTATGGTATTTTCTCATATCAAATATCATTTTAAACAGAAATATTTGAACATTTAAGAAATATAAAAAAGTAAAAGTTGATAAATTTTTGAAAATTCATGTGCCGGACCCCCTTAAAAAACTTTTCAAAATAGTAACATTCTTAATTGTTTGAACAAAATCTACCCCTTCTGAAATGTTATCGTATGCCTCATGATTTGATTTCATCACAACAAGAGCTTTGTGTTTGGAAGAAACACTGCAAGTGCAATCTGATACAATTTTTACTTTCTGTAGTCAAACATGGGAAAGTGGGTTTTTTAAGATTAAAAATCTTCAGTGTCACATTTAATGACCTAAAAAAGAAGCTAATTCATATGTACATGATATAAATCTAATTTACTTACCCCCAAGTAATGAAAGGCTGAGCAATACGCAGCATACTCATCGTAGCCTTGTTCAATTTGATAAACACTGCATTGTTAATTTGTCTCAAGCGAAACAATTTCATAACTTTACGAGGTTTAGGACTTACTCCATTGACACTATAAAAAATAACAGAACACTGATGTTAATACTCACTGGTAAACTAAAAATAATGTTAGGAACAATAAGCTGCTATAAATAATTTATCTATGTAAAAATTTAGTTAAATTTGTACAGGATAGTATTGTTTGCCTATAAAATTAAAAATGATGAATGGACCAAAATGACTGAAAACTTAAAATTATGGAAAAATGTGTTCAGTGTGAACACATAAGATTTTTCTTCAAGTATATTAATAGGGCTGGATCTTAGCAAAGCCCCCTTATTTTGCCAAAAAAATTTATTACCAAATTTTTCCAAATAAAGTTTACAATTCATCAACTCTGCAAAATAAAGGGAAACATTAACCCTACATGCAACATATTTTTAGTATATCAAGATTCGGACAAAAGTCAATTTTTCAAATGGCCGTATTTGATGGTTGTGCAAGATATTTTTCTAGAAACCTGAAAGTGAAGGAGTAAATGGATTTTTTCTTTTTTGAATGAAACTGGAGAAAGAATGTTTATTAGAGAAAAAAGAAGGCGTGTTGATTAATTCAATTTAGAGAATGTTTCTTTTCTCTATTGTACCCCTTCTTGAAGCCATTTTCAAAACATTTTTCTTTTTAGAAAAATGTGTCTAAAATATGGAAACAATGTGTTAAAGAGAAATGGAAATAGTTATTTCATCAAGTCTTCAAATTGTGTTCCACAAGTCGCAATAAAAAAAAATCGAGAAGAAATAAATATGTTTACAAAATGGATTTATGTTCTCTATGAAGTTTGTATAGTTACAACTATCTTATCAGTTAGGGAGAAGTAAGATCGCGGCGTAAAAATGCGCTAAGTTGGCAATTTTTCAAAATTTGGCGAACCCGTGGCCAATTCGACAATTTCACCAAATTTTTTTTCTTCGTTAAATTAATGATATTTTAAATTTTATGGGTAACTGCAAGCTATGAGAGCAAGATCTCCTTATTAAGTTTTCGGGAGTAAATATTACTTATAAATAAAAGGGGTGGGGTATTGAAATTTTTTTGAAAAAAATAAACCTTTTTATTTACTTACAAAACATTAAAAAAAAAAACAATTTTCTCAATTCAAAATTATTAAGACATACCCTCTTATTCTTATTACAACAGCTACTTTAGGTTCAGCTGGAACATAAAACTTTCCACTGGTCTTCGCCAGACGTTTCATACGCAGTTCGTCACGCTCTTTGCGCCTGTATTCTTTAACGTAAGACTCTGCACGTTTGAAAATTTCTCTTGTTTTCTCTTTTTTATCCTACGTAAAACAAACAAAACATCAAACATAAAGCTTAACATTAAATAAAATGTGTTACATGGCAACTACAGCAAAATATTCAGAAAGTTCACTTAATTATAATATGGTTTGTAATAAATTATTAAGAGAACAGTTCAGCTATGGAAAAACATGCAACGACATAAACACTGCAAATATTTATAGGATGCTTAAGAGAACAGTTTAAATTATAAAATATACTTGCTAGTTTCACAGAATGACTACAAAGTATTTAACACTTAACTTAAATATTAAAAAAATTATCAGTTTGATGTTTGCAAGCAGTAGCAAAAACAAAAGTCAACATCAATTCATGGAGCATTATGTTCTGTAAGTTTTCATTTACTTGTCTATATTTAAAACATTCAAAAACTTGAAAGCCTAACGGATGAAATGCAAAAACAAAAAAGTCAATAACATTATATAACTAATATACACAACCGTTAAAAAAGTTCTAATTCTAAAATAAGAATAAGTTTTACCCATTTTGAATCATTGATTTTTCCCGCTCACTCATTCATATCTGATATTGTTTTAATAAAACTGTAGCAATTTCCTAACAAGAATTGTAAAAATTGATATACATACGGTTTTAAAATGTTCTAGAGAAAGTTACCTTTATCATTTTTGCATGGCTAGTTTACAAATGGTTTAGGTTCTTATGGTAAATATCTGGAAACTTTTTTAGTAATTTGCAAAGTTCAGCAAAAGACATTTTAGTAATTTTATAATGTGTTTAATATATTTTTAAGAAGGCAAACCATACATTTCCTTCTTAATCCAAATCTTCCAAGTCTTATAAATTTAATTTTTCTCCTTTAAACACACACAATGATTCTTTTCAGAATGTTTATACTTAAAAAAAACATTTTTTCTTAGGAAGTCCCAATTTTTTTTTTTTTTTAATTTTAGAAACTGAATTTAACATTAACTTTTTTTAAAAATTTCTTTGAATTTCTTTTTTTAAAAATTTCAATTTTACTCTATTCAAACTTTGATTCCTTCTTAGTTACAATTCTTCATGTAAATGTAAACGTGTACATTCCCACGGGAATGTACCTTTTTTCGGAAGCTACATTTTACATTCATTTGTTCTTAAATTTATTAATTTTTTTTTCTTCTATTTTTGCTGCTTTGGACAAAACAGAATATTTTTCCAAATATCCCAAGTCTTAGCTATGAAAAACGTACCATTTAGGTGCAGAATGAAACAAATCTTCACCTAGGAATTGGCTATAACAGGACTTTACCATATATTTAAATTTAAAGAAAAAGTTCCACCAACCCTAAATTTAAAAATTACTCACCTTTCTAGCTTTAGCAGAGCGTAATAAACGTTTTGCCCTCTGTTCTACATTGGTCTTTCTTTTTTTTAACAGGTTCTCAGGAACCCGTGGTAATTTTTTCCTAAATTTAAAAACAAAAAGTAAATACAAAAATATCTCAGGTGACTCATATTATCAATACAATATTGAATCAAATATTCAAATCAGATAACTTCAAAGACAATGTCACAGAACTTTTAAAAAAGTGATGAATTTCATTCAATTACGCAATTATATTTAGTAAAAATTTACAAGGTCATCAAAAAAAAATTTCTATACATTTTCAATGAAAAATAAGCAAGAACAATTATAATCTCCGATATTCCTTCTGAATAAAATGTTTTTCAGTAAGATTTTTAAAACTCATCTAGGTGAAACTTAATATATACAGCAATTAAAATAAGTATTCAACATGCAATGATTTCTGTGAATAATGCCTTACTATGCAACAACAATGAAACCATGTTACATTTGTTGCATATAACATAGTTGTTTCTAATGTGTTAGATTTGTATATATAACAGCAAACTTAAGCAAAAAAAAGAAGTTATAATTTTAAAAAGCAGTTTTGCAAGCAAAATAAGTATTTGACCACAGGAGGCTTTAATAAATTTTTATACCGAAAAGCTAAATTACCTTTAAGTGTGGTTGCACATTTTTGTAATTCAAAGCATTCAGACTATTTCTGAGGGCATTTAGAAAGTTTTATTTAAGCAGTGAGCAAGATAGACTGAAAACAAGAGTTGCTAGTGGAAATTAAAAATTTAATCATAGTGCACTTTAAAAACGATTTATCTGAAAATAATAATTCCAACTGTTGTAAATAGATCAAGAACAAATTGTACACTTTATAATTAAAAAGCCTAAAGAGCAAAAATCGGTTGATAAAGAGCCAAGATCTCCTCAACCAAAATTTTTTTTTAAAGTGGTGGAGCGATGGCTATTGCACATCAAATTAAAAAGGACTTCAAAACCAATGCATCAAATTTGGCAAAGTTACCAAGGATTGTTTGGATATAGATGTTACGCCCCAAACTGTTGGAAATTACTTATAAAAAATTGATTTAAGGCTGGAACAGCTAAAAAAAGTGATATTATTCAAAAAGAACCGAGTGCAAAGAATAAAATTTGCTAGAAAATATGCAAACAAACCATTAGGATTTTGGCGCAGTGTCATTTTTGCAGACAAGAGCAAATTTACTCTTTTTGGATGTGATGACAAAATTATAGTGTACAGAACATGCAATGCCGAGATAGGAAGAACAAAATATGGTGTCCACAGTAAAGCAAGGAGGTATAATGGTTTGGAGGTGTATGGCGACTTCAGGAGTGGAAAATATTGCTGCTATTCACAGCTTAATGGACTATCTGCATTACATACAGATTTAAAAGATTTGCGTGCCAGTTCTGAAAAACTGGGAATCAAGGACAACCAGTTTTACCAAGACAATGACCTAAAGCAATCTGCTAAAAATGCAGGGCTTTAGCTGCTATACAACTGCTCAAAAGTTATAAAAATACTGCTCAAAGTTCAGACCTTAACCCAATTGAGCACCTGTGGAGCGTATTGGAAAAACGGTTAAGAGAGCATCATTATTCTAACAAATGTTAAATGGAGATCCCTAGAGAGGAATTGGCAAAAGTTGACAGAAAATATGGGTAAATTAACACCACAGCATTGAAGAGAAATGATCCGCCAGAGAGGAAGAGCAAATAGATTAGTTTTATATTGTTTTAATTATTTTTATGTTTTGCCAAAAACTTTTTGTTAAACTGCCTTTGAATGAAATAATGATTGTTAATTTATTACATTTTAATGCATTGCAAAAGATGCTGCATTTAATACTTAATGATTTTTGATTTAAAATCAATACAAATTGTTTAGCTTATTTATACAGTTCTTATTTAATAATTCAACATATGCAGAAATCTTCGCAGGTCAAATACTTATTTTGACTGCTGTACTTTAAATACAATACTTACGATAGGCTTAGTGAAGTGCCGAATTAAAACAAACTGAATGGCAAAAACAACCTCAAATGACATACAACAGTACAAAAAGGAAGTGTTGCCGCTTACACTTAACAATCAAATTGATGATCAAAATGCATTTTTAAAGTTTAGTAAATGATGGCAAATTATGCTCCGTCACCAACGTTATTTTTAAAAGAAATATTAAAATATTTGCAACTAACTTTTTGCTCGATCTACATTCAGATGAACAGAGTAACAGACTGAGTTAATACAACTGATAAATCAGATTACTACAATGAAATAAAAGAAATATTGCACAACTTGAGGCGAAAACATTTTAATCTGAATACTGTTCAAATGAGCCGTGTTAATAGTGATACTTCGGATACAAAAACTGCATTTGATGAATATTAAAAAGCGAGAATATACACAGATATATCAATGAGTAAATTAACAAATGTTCATTAAAAACAATCAGAATTTTGAAATGTGTATATATGTATAGCAATTATCTTTTAAAAGTATAAATATTTTCGAACAATGAACGACTTGACAGATCAATTTTCAATTTTAATACAACTGAATTTAATACAAACTGACAATATTATATGCAATCTCTTTATGGAATGGTATGTATAGAATAGCATTAGTTCTTATTTTAGTGGTGTTAATAACCACCAAAACAAGGGATCCACGTTTTCATTACTGTGAAGCATATGTAGCTAAAACGCAGTCAATAAGATCATAATTGAAAAATAAAAACTTGAATAAAAAATACGCGAAAAAGAGAATTTTAACAATTCATATTTCATTAAGGATTAATTCAGATTGCTCACCCTTGTTCTTTCGCAGCTGCGTCCGCCATCGTTTTAGAGATGTTATTTCGGATCGAATGGATGCAGCACCACCACGCTTGACTCTTAAGAGTTCAATTCAGTTCAGTTCAGTTCAAGTATTTTCGGAAAATAAAGTTTGAAGTCGAATTACACCTTTTGAGGTACAAAACTTAATATTATGATAATTTTTTTCAGTTTTGAGCCAATTTATTGATAAATAATACCCTTTACCTTGTTGGTACATTACAGTTTTAAAAAGTTTCATAGTTCTGAGTGTTTTGAACTAGATAAAATGAAACATTTGCTTATATCCGGTGCTCTCCATACCGAACAAAGACGAGAATTTAATTGTTTTAAAAAAAAAGATTATCATTTAAGGTCACTTTTTAACGAATATTATTGATTAAGACTCTGTATTTTTATTTATTGTCTCTTTATTCTTCTGATTTATGTAATGTAAAGTATTACAAAAATCAACTCTTGCTCTTTGCAAAAACTCCCGATTCTGAACACTCCCTCTCTCTCTCTATTAATCTCGTAAAATAATTTCCAATGGGAAAGAGGATGCTACGCTGATGTTATTAATGAAAATTTTCATTTTTGAACTTGTGGTAACCCCGACCATAGGTACCGAACACAATATGGCAACCCCTTAGAATAGTTTTGAGAATCTGGCCTGGCAAACGTCGAGGATGTAAACACACTAAGCCGGTATGTGGCGAGCACCGCAATATATTAATATAGAATGAGAAATGTTGCCTCTTTTCTCCATAAACTATTAAACCTACAGACTTGAAGTTTGGCGAGCATGTAGTACCAGTTGGAATAATTGGTGGGATTGCAAAAGGCGTAAAAGCTAAATATATTCTGTTTTAGAAATTTAGGCCTGGTTCATTTTAAATCAAGAAGTGATGCCTATAAAAAGGTTTTGAATACATTTGGAATCTTTGAAATATATTTATATATTTCGTTATACATTATCATGAAATACAAAGCAAAGTGGATGGGCAATGTCTAGATATAAATAAAAAAAAGAGGCTTATTATGCATGCTTGACGCACAACGTTATTAATACTTTAATTACAGAAATATAGTTTCCCATTTTTCTTGCATGATTATCATGATGGAACAACCGCTGAATCCATCGTAATGATTTGCCACAGTCACTATTTTTGATGTGTAACATCTTTCCTCTCGATTGCTAGAGATTTGTGGGAGTAATTTCATGAAAAGGAACGGAAATACGTAACATGAAGTTGGGGAAGCGCGCGCTATTCAGTGAAGTTCTGTTTTTTCTCCTTCATTAGGGAGGGGCTCTGCCCCCATCCCCCACCCCCTGCGGTCTAGGCCGTGGGATCTTTGTTTTCTTATTTTAGGATCAGAGAAGAAGCTAAGTCCTTTAGACAGAGACGTGTTTAGACAATGACGAACGTGTTTCGATACCTGACTTCGATTTCTGCGTACAATTTAAACGACTGAGCCACAGAGTAGCTGGTGTTGCGATCTATCGTAAACAGAACAACTTACATATTGTGGCTCGACATATGGATATTACTTATCGTCAAACAAGTGGACTGGGTATTGTTAGTGAAGATATTGGGGACATATGTGTGGCAAAATGCTTATTTGAAAATGGACAAACTGTGACTTCGGTGGTCGTATACATTTCTCCGAATCAAACGGTTCAAAAAATTAAAGATTTCCTACAGTTTTTACTTTTACCATATACCGAAGGTAGTTCTGCTCTTTTTTTAAAAAAAAACTATCACTCTCTTCCCATGATTTTGAATGGTGATTTTAAAGTTAACTTCAGTTTGGTGGAAGCCGAGCCACTCATAGCATTTTTGAATGATGAACTCAAGCTCGAAATGAACACAAATCTAAATGTTTCGACAACTAACAGTGGTACTGTTATTGACGCTATTTTTCAACAGTTTTTAAATACTTCGAAAACACAAGTATGTGTGTCATATTTTATTTATCATAAATTATCATTACCGCTCTTCCCCAAATTGAACAAGAATAATTATTTTTGATAAAAAATTGCATTACTCCTTGCGTTAATTAAATAAAATTTTCATTAAAGATATAATTGTTCCATAGAAAACTATTTCCAATCATACTCGATTCATTTCTTTCAGGATTTAGGTTGCTATTGCGAATTTACCACGATAACATGTCAGATGTTACACACCGTATGCGACTACTGTAAGGCTCATTTTTTTATTATTTATTTATTTCTGAAACTTGATTACTGTACCATTCTGAATCATATGCCGATTATACATTTACATATAAAAAACTACTAATATAAATTGTTTTCTCCCTAACTGATGATTATCATGAGCATTAGGAGTATCTGAAGCAAGGGCATAACATGATTTTTCTTTAAATTTATTTTTTATGAGGGTAAAATCCATGATAATTCCTGTTAAAAGAATTTATTACAAATTCTTTAATCTAGCATTTTGCAATATAGTTATCTTATTATATGGATCACACGCGTTTTTGGACTTTTCACCGTTCAACTTTAGTTTTAAAACAAGAGTTATCGTTATTTGGCTGGGATTGACAATCAGCATTCTTTGTGTTAGCTTTGACAACTTCATTAACTATGTAACAGAGCTAATAGAACCATTTGCATTTTCTCACGCTTTACTGCTAATTGATCATTTCGCACGAGTACTGGTTGCCGTTTAGAGTGAGTGCAGAGCTTTATAATGATCTTTTTTTTTTTGTATTTTTTAAAGCAAGAATACAAAAAGATATTATTGAATTGGGCACTCAAAGTTTGATTGCTACAAAATCCGAAATGTGGGAATGGTATGCGTCTGCGAAAAAGGAAAAGAAAAACTGATGGTTAGGAATGGGGATGCCGTTCGAAAGTACACTCATGTCCAAAATTAAGGTCACAAACATAATATCTGGGAAAACTAATGAACTTATCACTATATTGCCACGAAATTTGGCTCAGAGACATATAACAATGTGAGAAAGAATAAAACAATGTAGCAATGTGGAAAAGATTTTGATTTTGTATTAGGATACAGGCCATATCAAAGAGTGAAATCGTGAATCAAAAATAAAGCATTTAACTCGGGAAAAGTCAGTCTAATATTCAGTGTGGCCGCAATGCACCGGTATACAAGTCTCACTTTGAGCTGTTATACTGTTTATGAGGGTCTCAATAAATGTTTGTAGTAACAAAGCCCATTCTTCCGGAAGCGTGACTTTTAACTCCTGGGAGGGGGTTGGGAAAGAGGGCTACGCTGAGAAAGGACTTTTCCTAGAGCATCTCAAATATATTCTATAGGATTAAGATCCGAAATCTCGAGGTCCAATTCATACTTCGAATATCATCTTCATGAAATCCATCAACAATGTAAGCTTTGTGCGACCACGTATTATTTTTCATAAAAATGTAGTCCGGGCTGATAGCAGCCAGAACAATCTCAGATAGGCTTCCAGGATCTCATTCCTATATCGCTATGAGTTGACAGTACCTGTATCGAAGACGTACAGTCAGGGCCGCTTCTAGGCTTAGGCCAGCTAGGCACATGATAGGGTGAAAAAAGAGAAAAAATTAAAATTACAGAGAACGTACCACCATTATGAAGATAGTAAAGCGATAAAAAGATGATAATAATTAACAGAACACAGTTCATACAATAATGTGCACTCTATACTATGATTTCAAATGATTTCATCAATTTACTGTACTAATTTACAAAAGGGTGGATGGGTGGTTTGTGATGCTGTCACGTACGAAATGAACAAGAATGGCAGTCTGTGACAAGGTAGGTCCATAGTTGGTGGATAAAAGAAAGACTCTCCAAAGAGCAAAAACAAAGAAAGTGAAAAGAGTAAGAACAAAAGAACCAAAAACCACCCTGAACCAAAACTGGTAAGGTAAAAAATGAAGGAGGTGGAATCTCGAAAATAGGGGGGGGGGCGTAACAATTTGAAGTGCCTAGGGCACCAGAGAGTTTAAAAACGGCCCTGCGTACAGTGATGTAGAACTGCCCAACATTATGCTGAATCCCACAAGAATTCCGTCGCCACCACATCTGTCGATTTTTCTTACAAAGGAAAGATGAAAGAGAATTGCACTTTTTCTTGATATGAAGACTCGATGCTAATCACTTTTTTTTGGTGAATCTCGACTCATCACAGAAAAAAACACGCCCTATTCAGGGACGTCTTAAAACTCTTTGAGGCCCAGGGCCCCTATGCAAAAGTAGGCTCCACCTTAAATCTTTAAAAGTAGACAGTATATAGCATGCATTGTCAAATATTCGTTCAAATGGTAATTTGAAACAAATAAATGTGTATAACTCACAATCTCAAGAACCTAGGCAGAGGCCGGTTCAACCGATGGCCGCATTTCTACTAAATGAGTTGAATGATTGTTTAGGGTATTAGGCCTTCACCTAAACAGAGACAACGGTCATCACATAATAATACAGTCTTACCACTTTTGCCGGTTGATATGCAGTTTGAAATTCCTTGTTTTTCGGAGAATATGTAACGGAATAATATTTAGCCATAAAATTTATCCGGATCATTACCCTAAGACAGAATCAAGAATGAACCGAGGTTCTCCCCTCCCCCTCCTCACCGAGAGTGAGGCCCTATTCTTGTAGTGTCCATGATTCCTGTTTTTGGCTCCACAATAGCCAATCTTTCTTGGGGAATCATTCAAAGGGACACACAAGGCTGGACGCCGGGCGTAAAAGCCGATCTTTGCAAGATTCGTGTTTGCCTATAAATTATCTTCTTCTAGATACGGCAGCAAGATCACGAGCAAGCTGAGGAGCCATTGTCCACTTATTTCGTCTTGCACTAAATGCCAAGTAGCTATCCTGTGCAGATATCTTTGCTCTGTAGCGGCCTCGTCTAACCTTCCTGTTGTCAGTACCGCTTGTTTGGGATTGATTTTATAGCCTAGAGACCACTTTCGGTGCTCCTTGTAATCACCGAACCACCTCTGCTTAAGGCTGGTCAGCTTCAAGCCTAGCAACCCCCCCTCCCCCAGTTCCACATCTCAATAAATCATCTAAACGATTATAATAAGTCATTATCATCCGACGGCATCATTGTTCTCTCCGACTGTAGATCCGCTCTTGAGGCCATCATGAAAGGAAAAATGGGACTCACCCAAGAAATCAACTCTCTTTTACTTTCCATTGGTGCATTGGGCAAATCATGCACCCTCCAGTGGATTCCGGCCCATGTTGACATCGAGGGGAAAGAGATGGCCGATTTCCTTGCCAATGAAGCCAGAACCCTTGAACGTGTAACTTCTTCGACTACGGTCTTTGATGCCAACGCAGTCGCAAAACAAAAGCTCTGCTCAAACCCACGAAAAAAATTCTCGCTGCCAGAATTAAATTATAGCCGAGAAATTACAACAACAATAACCAGACTAAGGACAAAACATTTTAAGGGCATGAAGATTCTGCCTGATGGATCCAGATCATATGAGGAATGCAGGCACTGCCCAGGCAAGCAACTGGATCCCAAACATCTTTTTAACTGTCCTTCCATTGTTGGTGCCCTTTTTAAAATAGACAATGACTACAGCATGGACATCCTATACTCGGATCATGCCATGGATGTTGCCACGGCAGTGATTCACGCCTTTGGCAATATTTGACTCATTTTTTATCTTTATTTTGTTATATACAATACCTTTGCACTTTGTCATACACGACAACAACAACAACAAGTCATTATCACAACAAACAAGTTATCTTGTTTCTTTTCAAGCAATATTCATAAAACTGCAGGCAAGAATACCATATGCTTACACAGTCTCAATCCAGTAATTCTGCAAAAACTAACGTTGAACAACTTTTTTCCCTAAACTGAATGTTAATATTGTACTACCCATTCTTAGAAACGCATAAAATACAAATTCTATCTGTTTTTCTGGAGGCAATTTAGAATTATGTCGAAAAACATGTTTGTGACCTTTATTTTGGATGGCAAAAGCGCAGGTAGCCAGTAAGGAAAGTTACGTGGTTCAGCGAAAGTCATTTGAGTATGTGTGAAATTTTGATTGTTACACGATATTGCGTAAGAAGTTATAAGGGCTGAGGTCTTCTCTCAGCCCCACCTAGAGATGTGGGAAGAAGGGTAGGATGACTCGCCATGTTACTTTTCAAACTATTTATTGAAAACGCAAATTATGAACAGAATTCTAATAATTCAAACGAGAAGAGATGCTTCCAATCTGAGCAATATGAGAGTAAACAATAAGATACGCGAGTTATGAGAAGACTTTCAAATATTAATTCTCCTTTATCAGGATCAATCCACTGCTCTAAATATCTGAGTTATAATTTAACTATGTTAACCAATCGTCACTTTAATACCTTCAACTATCTAATCTCTGAAACGCACGGTAAAATATAATAAACCCTGATCGGTAGCAATCTCTCCTTCTAGTCAGATTCTCTATATTTCAATATCTCACTAGCTTGAAAACCTATACTATATATATCCGACCTAATCTGAATCAGCACGGTTGCTGCTTCAGAGGGTTCGTAGCGAGTAAACTCGAACTGATAGACTAAATATTTCCCAAGAGGATTAAAGGAAGGACGTGGATAGATCCGTCACAAAGTATTATGAATGAATTTGTAGTGAGAGATTTACGATTTAATAAAATTACAGTGGTTGATTGATATATGTATTGTTGAGAGGTTTGTGTGATCGCTGTAATGAATGAAAGTGTGCAAATCTCAGTGGTGAAGATAAGATTGTTGAGAGTAAGAATAAGGAAATGAAATATGGAAGATAAAAGCTTGTTAATGGTGATTGGATGCTTGGAAGAGGTTTTAATAAATGTTTTTAGAGTAATTAGAAGACGGACAAAAAAGGAATGTTTAAATGTGATCAAGGAGTGTGGGATGCCCCAATCCGAAGTAATTTCAGACAGTTGAAAGGCCCATGACTGCCATTTTCACGAAGGGTACACTCATTTACGGGTCAGCCACCATCTGACTATAAAGGACTCTGAAATTGATGTTCACACGAAAAGCGTCAAAGGGACGTGGTCTGCAGTCAAGTTTATTTTTAAAAAAAAGATCAAATTGCCCCACACGGAGGGGTAATTTGATCATTTTTAGCGGAATATATCAGGCAGTACTGGATGAAACATTCGATGGGTAATGGCGTCTTCAGGGAATTCCTTTGAGCATAATTAATCAATTAGTTAATCTTAATTAATTTTCAAATTATTCTCTTAAGAAAATTTTATCTTAAAAAATCAATTATTTTCCTTCGAACAACAATTTTTTCTCTCTATAATTGTTACGTCATCTAACAACAAAACACTGTAGCGCCATATGTAGTTAAATTTGTGATATGTATGAATCGAGGGTTATACTCCAACACAAGCGGGTGCACTAATAAAACAGGTTTAGAGTTGCGAATGATTGATTTTTTATCATACCATTACAGTCCCCACAATACGACAAAACAATAAGGTTCTTAATTGCCTTTTTTAGAAGCTTAATTTTTCATGGAATAGTTCCAAAGGTTAAAAAGTTTTTGCATTATTTTTTTTCAGACATCAATTTATTATCTTTAGAATATTCTTAATATCCAAATTTTAAAATCTAAACTTTACATGGACTTGATTTTTAAGTCATAAAATTTTCCATTTTTGCTCATTTGGGCATAACTCTATGGTTTTTTAAACCTTTCTCGGTCTCGAATTTGATTAACGCACCTTAGAGCCATATGGGCATGGTTTGAAATAAACACACAAAAAAATCATAGCCAAGGGATAGGCCATAATAGGATTTTAACAATCTTTCTAGCATTTTTTTTATTTGACTAAAGTAAGAGATTGATCGGCATGGCTTGATTTTTTTTTCAGATTTCTGCGAAGTTTTACAAATAGTATTATTAAAAGGATCCAATCTAAATAAGTCTAAATTGAAAATCCATCTGCTATTCAAAGTTTTGAAAAAAGCAACTTGATCCCTTTCGTGGAAAGATGTTTCATTGTTTTTAACTTTATCATGTCATTAGCTACTGTTCTTTCGTAAATAAGTTACCCTTTCCAATATTACCAAAGAAAATAGTTCATTTATTTCTCGAATATTTTTGCGAATAAGAACGTTTTGAATGTTGATGTTATTCTACATCAGGGGTGGGAAGACTTTTCCAGGATGTGGGCTATTTCTAATTTTTCAAGGACTTGTGGACCCACCCTGTGTCAGTGGTTCACGAGGGAGAGGGGTCCACAGATATGGACCCTCCCTCATAACCCTTCATTTTTTCCCGATTAATTATAGTCCCATGTATATAGTATGTAAATTGTAATTAAATATTTGACATTAGTAATTTTTTTATTTATTAATGTTAATTATTTTTTCAGTGATTTATTTTTTGCTGTTTTTTTTTGTTCCTGACAATCAACAAAAATCAAACAAATATGTTTAGCTGCATATTGGGATATGATACAAGAATGGTAGACCTTCAACCCCCCCCCCTCTTTAAAAATTCTTGTGCGCGCTACAGCTCAACGTCGCACAGTGGTCAGTTTTCCCGATCTGGCGCACGGAAATTATTTTATAGCTTTGAAGTCTTCATAATTATATCTAATGATCAAAAATCGTAGTAATTAATGTAAATTGTTTATTATTTTTTGTTTTTTACCAAGAAATAAGGTAAATAGGGTCTTAACTAATTTACGTTAAGTTTGAATTTGATCAAGAATAAATCATTGCTGAGGGGAACTAGTTTTTAAACAAGGATCTAAGGATATTAACAGAAGCAGTGGGACACATGGGAGAATTTATACAAGAAATAAAGCGGCATGTTACAAAACTTAAATTTTAACATATTTAAATAAATACAATCAAACATAACAATGTACATGTACAACAAAGGTTAATACGTAGTGTTTAAAAGGACTCGGCACCCTTTAAGCATTTTTTTTTCATTTATGTACTCAAAAATTATATTTTAGCATTTCATATAAAGTTTCTATTTAAGAAAATGATACGAAATATATTTTTGCACATATTATTCACAAAATTTTACAAATTTAATTTATTTTTAAAAAACTTGAAACATTTTAAAATTTTATTCTCTTTGTGGTAATTAATTTTTTGTAATATTTCTAGGGATGTTTTAAACACCTTTAGGGATCCATTTTACAAAATCTTAATTAATTTTGGAGAAAAAAAATAATAATTAAATGATATATATGCTAAAATTCAACCAAAAGCCTAATATCTCCCCCATTTAAAGTTTTTTGCTTCACATAATATCGAAATATTATATTTTTATGAAAAACAAATGATGGAAAGAACTAAAATTATAAAATTATCACCCTGGCGAACCTTTAGGTGTCTACCATGCATCAGCTTTATACCTCGCCTTCAGTTATATAACGCTATTTTGGATATCAATTTGTTTTCAAACATCTTCCTAAACTTTTGCTTATCTGTATAAGGTGTGGTAAAAAAGCGCTTGCTTTGGAACCTCTGCTGATATTTCATCAATGACGATACCAGGAGGATAACAGTTCATTTTAGACTCTATAAGCTTATTATAGTTGGGGTAAATATCAGCGTGGAACTCTTTGCTATTTCCTTTTTTTCTATTATATTGGCCTTTTGACATATTGGTGTCGACATAAAGAGCCAAGGCTTGGTCAGTCATTTTTTTCGCCGATTCTGGCTGTCGGGCTAAGCATTTCTTCAGGAGAGTAGCACAGTAGGTGAGCAAGTAGTCATTTGTTTTAAAATTATGGCAGCATCTCTTTCTCCAGCTGCTTGCACAGACATTCTTGTTGAAAATGCTAGTTCATGCTTGCTTGCTGAAGCAAGAAAAGGACGTACTCTTTCCCTCTTTGCCGTGGCTTTGCATTCCTCGAATGATTTTGAGAGTAGACCTGGAGTTAATTTGGATGGTATAAATCTTAGCCCCCCCCCCCGACAACCACGCATCATTCAACTTGGAGAAGAACTTTTCATTTCTACGGCACCTCATCCATTTCCCCCCACAAACAAGTAGAAATTTTAACAATTTTTCTAAATTAAAATTGCAGCTGGTCCTCATATTTATCACAGTTTATTGTAGTCCTAACAAAACTCAAAACAGTATTAGTTTTACGCTTGGGATCCTGCTCTTTCTTCCACACATTGAAAAAGGCACGCCGAGTACTACCATCGGCCAACGCTGAAAAAAATCATAACTGTGGGAGTTACAGGAAGTAGCAGCTAAATTTGGTATTAAATTAAAGGTCTATATCTACTCTATGTGATTTATGTGTTACTGTGATCAATCCGTGTCAATCCCAAAAGTTCTAATCCATTAAACACAAAAAACCATCATACGTTCGTAGGAGTTACATGCTGTGCTAAATGTTATGTTTTTATAACTTTTAATCGAACTTGAACCTAATTTGAAAGTCAAATCAAGAAATTACTTAACCATGGCAAGTATTTTCAAAAAAAACCCCTAAAATCTGCAAAATCTTTTTCAAACGAAACGATTGAACTTCCTACTGGAAAATGAGGCTCGCAGGTGTTTCTTGTAGAAAGAACACAAACCTGATATATACCGATGGTTGTTGAAAATTTCCATTCACGTACTGACAAAAAATGCTTACCACATGGCTAGGGAACTCAAGAGGACCTTAAATTGTGGGTTGTTTTTTATTTCCGTGCAATTTCCTTTTTGGGGTTTCCGTGCGCTAGATCGGGGAAACTGACCACTGTGCGTCGTAGGTGTGGTGAGGTAAGAGGAAAAAAGGTTATTATTATAACTTAATAAAAAGTACGGAAAATGTACTCATCTACAGAGCTAAAATAAAAAAAAACATTTTTAAAACCGCGTTTAAAGCAAAATGCTAGATACAAACTTAATAATAATAGCCCCAAATATAATTATATCAAACGATGCATTTTTATTATGAAATAATTCAAAATACATTAAAAAGTAAAACATTTCGTAGTTATATTCAGTGGAAGACTTAGTCTGCGTACTGTATGACCATTCTTGAATTTTTCGTATATAATTACTAACTGGTAAAATTTATAGGGGGTCACCCCAAAACGTCTTGGCGGTTCACCGGTCGATCGCGATCGACATAATGCCTACCCCAGTTCGTTAAAAATAATTACTTATGCTTGATCATTAGTCAAAATTACGTTAGTAAATACTGTATGATTGAACTCTCAATAAAGCAGAAGAAAAATTGTTCAATTTTGATAGAAAAGTCTTAAGGAAAATCTTTAGACGTTCAAGAAAACAATGTGAGTGGAGAATTCTTTACAATCATGAAATTTGCAGAAAATATGGTGGGACTGACATTGTGAGAACTATAAAAGCATAACGTATTAAATGACCGGGTCATTTGTACATATATGCCGATGCTTTTCCTATCAAAAAGTAACTTTTATGAAAATTGAAGGGATCAGACGTAGAGGACGACTACCTATCCCATAGTTAGACGATGTTGAAAAGGACCTCAAACTAATGGGAATCAACCGATGGAAGGTCGTCGTGAGTGATAGGGTCGACTGGAGGAGAATCAGTGAGTCAGCCTTGACCTGCAAAAGGCTGTTAAGCTTATGAAAAAGAAGAAAAGAAAGGAATTGCAAATGGTGCAGTGTAAGGTATGACAGGTAGTTTGGCTATCTTGACTGTATACCTTTGAGCCACAAAATTGTTGTTGTGTTGTTGCTTATGCCACCTGTCTGACGTAGTCAGATCAAGGCCCACGAAATTCACCGTGGCAACGGGCTAGAGATACGTCTGTCATTAGCCTAAGCTTTGAGCCTAACAAAATTGTCATTCTGAATTATGTGGAGGTCCATATGTCCACCTGTACTGATACCATCAATCCATCTTATTTGTACTGTGATTATTGAGGAAGGAATATTGGGTTATTTTTTTAAAAATCCCCTCCTCATACCAGAACGTATCAGGTGTCACACTCCAGATAAAATCAGGACTCATGAAAACACACCAGATTCCAATCATATTACATCCATTTTTAATGTTCAGTAGCCAAGTTTCATTGGCCTGCACGTTGTCTTGAGAGCAATAGAATACATGAACTGCTGTATGCATAGAGACCACTCTGATTAACCCTACTTCAGAATGTTTGTCTTAATGTTCCATTTAAGTTGCATAAAAGGCTTAAAAACATATATTAAACAAGAAAAACAAAAATCTCTTAAGGAGTTAAGCAAAATGCTTTATAACTCTATTATTAGTATTTATACAATACAGCTTTAAATTTCATATAATCTGTTTTTCTCCTTTCTAAATTTAGTTGCAGTTATGGCATCCTCAAACCACAAAATTAATTAGATTCAAGACCAATCTTGAAATAGAAGTTCAACTTGGATTTTAGATCCAAAAAAAAAAATTACCAAGAGAAACATTTGCAATCTAAAAATTCCTAGGACTGATAAAGACCAGGATCAAACAAAAAAAAAATACCAGTACATAGTATAAAATTGTCATACAGTATTTTTAAAGAATAAAAAAAAGTCTAATTTAATCCTTACTTGATCATTTTTTCCTGAAATGAAAAAAAAAAAAGGATTCATAAATAATACATTATTTTAATGTGGCAATTATTTTCCTACTAAACAATACTGTTCAATTTAAATCGGAATTTCTTAATTATTCTTACTTAAAATATGTTGAGATAATTTATGGATATAAATATATAAGAAAAAAAGATATTTCTAATATATTTATGGGGAAAAAAACAACTCTGGTGTTAATTTACAGTTATCTTTCAGCTAATACGAAAACTTGGCTCGGTGGCTTTGAGATAGCGTGCCCGCTTCGTAAACCTAAGGTTGCGTGTTCGGTCCCGGCTGAAGTCGATTGATTTTTTTGAATGTGAAAATCGTAGGCCCGCATGTCATATGAATGTAAAAAATCCCTTGGCATGTAAAAGGTCCCTTAAGAATCAATTTGGCTCTGATACTCTCGACAATATTTAGCATCCGACGAGAGCTTGAATTAAATTCATTCAAGCGTCCAAATTTGGTAGCGAGTTTTGCCACTAGATGACGCCACAATGAAATGGCTCTCCCTTCTGGGGACTTTCCATGTCTGCAAAACTTAGTCGCCAATAAGCAGCCCATTAAAAAAAAGTTGATACAAAAAAATATTTTATTTTCCTTAATAATTAGCAGCGGGGGGGGGGGGAATTCGCTAGTGATATAGCGAAATAAGCAACTTTTATAATTAAATGGGGGAAAAAACTACGAAAGAGAGAGGAAACTCTTACTGAACTAACACTAAATCTTCAATAAATTATAATTTTCAATCTTAAAAACAATCGCTCTTTCTGTAATACACCAACCATGCATCCGATATGGCGTATGCTATTTTAAACAGAATGGCGCACCATTTCTGTTTACGCCCATCAACAAAAGCGCGAGCGATATAAAATAAATAATACTGGATGTTCGTTTTCCGAAGCAGAAAGATCGGCGAGTAATTTTTCAATGTGGAGATAAAGCGTGGATGACGTCAGAGCATGTCGCTTTGTTTATGGCAACCCTTCACCCTTCGCTGCGTAAAAAAATTGTCTTAAATGGATGCTCCAAATATGCGTGTGTGATCGGGCCTTTAGATGACTAAGCCGAAAGAGGATTCCTATTCGGACCAGTCGTTAAGCGCTTTTATTCCTGTACTTTGCCGTTTGCGACTTACAGAAGAAGAGGTTGCTGCATAACTGTTTCCTAGAGGAAAAAAAAGTTGTTTTTGCTGTTGATGGACTTTCTGAACGATTCTTAGAGAAGGTTGCTTTTTCAGCCGTTACTGCAATTGATATACATTTCCAGTAGGTTTGTATCGTTGGAACGTTTTTCCGTTGTGGATAATCTTGTTCAGATAGCGGGCTTGGTTGACGCGTACGCCGTTTGAATCCCTAGTTGGTAGAACCCACTCAGTATAGACAGGAGCGGCTCTAGAGCCGGACTCTTGCCCGAAGCGGTATTTGGATAGAATTTTTTTAAAAAATTTTGATATATTTTCTAAAATATTATTGGGTGTTAATTTGGTATTTTATTTAACGTACCTTATTTTGTACTCAGTATGTTTATAGTCAGTTTTCTTTTATGTTGAAACTTATAGGATTCGAGGCGGGAGTATATGTTACTTCGTGAAACTTGATATGTTTATACATCTTTCACTAGTAAGTTTCTCTCCCATCCCGGAGCGGGGTCACAACGGACATTCCTTTCACCCATACGATGTCCAGTGTCAGCTATCCAAAAGGAAACAGGGTAAATAAGAATTTTTGGTAGATAGAGGAGATGTTTTATTTTAGCTTTGAGTGTAGTTACTATAAGTTAAAATAAATGATTGTGAACTCCACCACCAGTAGATTCTTTTTTGAAGAAATTGGCCTGCTGTGAAATAGGCTATTCCTTCTCTTACATTTTACTCGTTTGAAATAATAACAGGTAATCATGTCCTTAATTCCGAATTATTTTGTATTTTTGAAGACTTAAAATATGTTATATATATATATTATCAGAGGCGCACACAAGACAGGGGGTCCTCGGGTCCGGATCCCCCCACCATACCCCTTGAATTTTTTCGATTGATTATAATCCTATATATATAGTATGTAAAATTTAACTAAGTATTCGTTATTAATAATTATTTTTATAAATAAAAACTAATTATTTATTTAACGATTAATTTTTACTGTGTTTTGTTCCCGAAAATTGACAAAATCAAAATAATATGCTAGGCGGCTTATTAGAGCAGGATACGAGAATGGTGGACCCTGGACCACCCCTCTTGAAAAATGCATGTGTGCGCCACTGTATATTATTATGTTGCCTTTTTGTTCGTAAGACTTATTCAAGTTTCATAAGTGTGTATATATGTGAACAGTTTTCTTTTTTTTTTGCTTTGAAGAGAAGGGCAGCAAAACTGCTACAGCCTGCTTGTGAAAGCTTTCTTTGTTCTGATTAGAGATCTTCTGTACGTGAACGAGTGCAGACAAATTAAATTAGTTATTAAACTTAAAACTAACCTTTTATTAATTTGTCGTCGATTGAAGCATTACAAAGTATTTCACTGAACCACATATATGAAGATTTGATACCTTTGATGACCCATCACTAGTCTCAGTGGGAATGTTTTTGTTAGATTCCCCATGGTATGAATGTGTACAATCAACAAGCAGCGTTAGCCGGTGCTACTATCTAGGGATCAATTTCTGGGTCACCACTTCTGCGTAAATTGTTGGTGATGGAGTGAGGGGGGGGGAAGCTATGGTGACCTTGGATGCTGACTGAAATTAGATTGATCGCGGGAGACAGCGCGCGTGCGTTTATACCCAGTAGATTGGGCGGAAAAGTACGACCATGAAGGAGTAAAAAAACAAATGACGAGTTCCCCGGCGTGGGGGGGGGGGAGGAAGTACTCCCAAGCGAGGCTGCTCGTAAGAGCGGCGCGTGCCGGGGAAAGAGAGGTGAAGAAGCGGCAGGAAGGAAGGAGGGTGGACTGCAACAGCAATCAACAGGGGGAGCGGTCGGTGACTGCTTATCCCCCTACACCTTGTCAGAATGCAGTTCGAAGCTGTCTGTGTTGTTCAAGAGTGTGAACGGAGTTAAATGTTGTGTTAGGGTGGCCGGAGCGGATTTCTCCACTTGAGTATGCATAACTAATTTTAGGGTGAGGATAAGTGAAGAGTGTTTGTGCTCTGATGATTGGGTTTTCGTGTGTTTCGATGGAAAGAAAAATATTTCTAGATAATTTAGTGATGTATTTAGAAATCGGCTCCACGCGTAGATCGTTGTGTATCACATCATTTCGAACGCACCAATCCTTGGATGCTGCTTTGAGACGGGGTGATTTATTTGGTCATCTTCGGGTATGAAGTGCACTCGTTAGAATGACTGAGACGAGAGGGGATCCCAGCTGTTTCTAGTTGAAGAGGGGAGAGTGACTCATGGTGACCTAGTTGGAGCAGGGTAATTTAAACTGGCTATCTTCAGGTTCGAAGCGCACGCGTTAGACGACTGGGACGAAAGGATATCTCTTTCCGGGCCAGTCATCAAGCGCTTTTATTCCTGTCCTTTGCAACTTGCGGAAGAAGGAAACGCTGCAGATTTTTTAAAGTTTTATTGGAATTTCCGTCCATATTTGACTCTGATGTTCAGAAATGCCATGAGTTGCCTAGTGTGTCAAAGCTTTTCTATTTTTATCTCCAAAGTAACAATATGTATTTAAAATGTCATGGCAGAGTATAGCCTTAATAATGTCATGGCCTTAAATAAATGTCTAACACGCAAGACCTTTTTCATTAAACAAACTGATGTATTAGTTGCAGCATAAATTAACAAAAAGTACTAACCGTATTTACTCGAATCTAAGCCGCACCCCAAATTCTCAACATGTTTTTGTGAAACAATGTCGTCATCGACTCTAAGCCACACTCTTAGTTCTCCACACGTTTTGAGAAAAAATAAAAAATTATGCAAAAAACTCATCAATATCCGATGATCAGTAATTTAAAAATTTTTTTTTTAATAAGAAATAAATAAGTTAATAATTTGTTTTACCAGCATTATAAAATCCTTAAAATAGTATACATGCATGAACCTATAATTACTCTAACCGTAAGTATCATGTTTCGTCACTCCCAGTGTCATGGCTGACTTCGGAATTGGTGCTGGCGTCGCCATTTTCCCACACGGTGTCGTCTTCCGTGCCATCCAATGTATTTGTTACGCAACATTTTTTTTGAAGGGATTTTTAAAAGAAGAATGTGTGTAAAAGAATTATCAAAGACTATTGAACATTTAAAAGCAAAAATTATATTTTGTTTACGCCATCGATGTATATTTATTTCATTCGTGTTAAATTTTCAGAGTTCGCTGCTCAGTTTCCGTTTTTTTTCTTCTGAATATAAAATAGTTTCCCTTTTTATTCTTGCGCCATTGTGTATTCTTCTTGATGCTATTACAGATATAATTGGTGTTTTTAGGTGATTAAAAGAAAGCACACACACAAATTCCCAAATACGAGCAGACAACAATGTTTAGGATAGACTGAATACTGGAGAAAAACTGCGGAATGGGATAAGTTGTATATACAAGTGTCTAACATGGATGTCTACATTTTCTTTTTGAAAGGGGTTGAAAATCAATTTTCCTTATCCAACAAATGTTTTTGCCTTCGATTCCAAGCCGCACCCAATTTTTTGTAGCATGAACAATGGAAAAATAGTTCGGCTTAGATTCGAGTAAATACAGCAATTCTTAAATAATGAATATCAAAAGTTGTTACCAATATATAAAAGCAGAAAACCAATGAATAATTTTCAAGTACAAATATAGAAGGCATTGCATTTACAAATATTTGCATTAAAATTTAATTAATTCGCCCTTGTAATTTTTTCCCATTAATAATGTCCATTCACTGTGAATTATTTTCACAATGAAGCTAGAAATTTTGATTGGTTTAACTAACTTCACTGTAAAGTTATTGGTGAAGAACTAGAATTTTTAACTCCAAAAACGAGAATTGTATTTGAATCGGGGTGCCTCATTGAACTTATAGAATACAATAAGTCCAAATGGTATATAGCCTCAGCCTTGGGGTCCATACGACTTACGAATTCTGGATTGCTTTTGTGTAATTCCCTCTTCCCTGACCAGTAAACCACAAAATATTTCATTAATTGAACATGCATTGGACATTGTTAACTGCCAAATATTGCTAACACAAAATATCCAAGAATTGCTAAGCAAACAAATAATACATTATAAAAAATCTATTGCAGGACTCTGTAATATTTCATATCTATCTATATATGAACAAACACTAGCACTGACTAATTACTGACAGAGAGATTCAATGCAGAACATAATTTTCTATGATCTTAAAAATTCAATCATTTTATTATCTAAGTATGCATTTTATTCTGACAAGAAATTTTTTGCATCGGACGAAGAATTATGAAATAACTTAAGAAATAATTTTAAAGAAGCATAATGAATATACAAAGAACCAGAATTTCAGAATACTAGAATCACTAACAGAAAAATTTCTTTTTAAAATCAGTCCAGTAGATAAACAATTATTTACTCTAAGTGTTCATAACAAAACAATATATAGAATTTTACTAAACTAAATTACAGAATTCAGTAAAGATTAAATAGTTTAAAAGATCAATTACCAAGCTTAATAAATTGTGTGAATTACCTCATTAAAAATTAAATATGAATAAATTAACTTAATGTACAAATAACATCTTCAATCTATAGTAATTTTAAAATGGCTTTCTTCAATGAAATGCAGTTTAAAAAATTTTATTGATTTAATTCTACAAAGATGTAAGAAATATATTTTTTTCTTTGATTATTCTTTTTGTTAATAAATTGTTCTCTTAAACATTATGCTTATAATATGGAAAACACAAAGTTTTGTATAAAAAATACTAATTTAAAAAACAGCTTTTTTTTCTTCAAAATTGTTTCAAATTTTGGACAACTAAGTTCATTAACTTATAAATAAATTTTACAGCAATTGTTTAATACTATTTTAATAAACAAGAAGATTTATATCTTTAATAAAAAAAAAAACTGCTTATTTTTTACACAGAATTACTTTTAATGTAAAACAAATTCTGAGTGCATGACACTTTATTTATAATTACTGACATTTAAAATTGAAAACAAAGAATGAACATATTTACAAATGATGTCATAAATATGTATAAGTTATGTGAACATATAAATATCAAATAGATGTATTTCAATTTGATTTTTACATTTTTAATGAAATAGGATGATTCTCTATTATATTTTATTTTTAAAATATTGAATGATGATGACAATATTTTCAACAAAATAAAATTAAAACATCTCCTGAATCCATGAACTTTTTTACCAATACATTTGAAGTTTCTTTTTATATACATATATTAATGAGGTATTTTTGAAAGGTAAATATAACATGCCACATATTGAAAAAAAAACAACTGTAAGCTGAAAAAATATACATTACAGCTTATGCACTGGTACATCCTTTTTTTTTTAACAAATTTGTCTCACCACTGTTCAAATATTTGTTAAGTCTAGATAAAAAATTTTGTACCTCACAATCATAGAAGCTCACCAACTGTTTTTAACACCATGTTTCAACTTCTGTTTTGATGTTATCATCATCATTGAATTTTTGTTCTACAAGACATTTCTTCATGTAAAGGAATAAGCAGAAATCAGTAGATGCAAACTCTGGGCTGTGAGACAAATAGTTAAAAACTTCCAACTTGAAACTTTTCAGCAGTATTTTGGTTTTAAGTACTGAGCAGTGTCGGTTTATCCACTGGGTGTTTGGGGCAGGTGCCCGGATAAGCTGGTCTTAAACAGATTTTCTGGTTATAAATTTATGTGCTAAGGGGGCCTGTAGATCTTCTGCGCCCAGGGCCCTAAAAAGCTTAAACTGGCACTGGTGCTGAGTGAGGACAAATGGCGTCAAGACATAAGCAGACTCAAATTGTTAGTATACTCTTATATTGGTTTTGAATTACTTATCTTAAGTGTGTCAAAGCCCTGCAAGATACATAAGCATTAATCAGGGGACCAGTACACTTAAAGTCAATCAGAACGCTTATGGTTTGTCCCAGAAAACAAGCAAATCCCAAAATGAAGTTTTGAATTGATTGGCTGTTAGGGAATTTGAATTGTGCCATTGTATTGATTCACTCTTACTAGGATTCAGGGGTTGGCTATTATAAAACAAGCGCCAATCAAACCAAACACAATATATAAGTAATGAATGACTAAGAGAAAATGGAATGGTTCAAAGTTAAAATTCTGTGTTGCCAGCATGATAGCCCTAACCTCTCCTTTCCCGCCGTCTGTGGCGAATGTTTACTTTTCGAAAATACCTTATATATATATACATACATGAACACATTATACAAAACTACTAAGTTTTCTTTTTCTCATAAAAAACGGAAAAATAAATAAAATGCAATTTTAACTTGAAAAAGATTTATGTTCTAAGATCTTATGATATTCTTTCCCTCTCTCAGATATACAGTCAAACCTTTATTTAATGAAGTCGCTAATTCTCCCCAAAAAAATTCATTATATGGAAAATTTGTTACATAGATATTCATTCTTTAATAACCACATATAACAAATTTTAAACTCTTACATACTATATTTTATTCAAAAAAGTAATTATTCACACTGTTTTTCAAAATTAATATCTATTCGTTTTTTATATATCTTACTCATCAAAAAGAAATCTACAAGGAAAACAGGGGGGGGGAGGGTGCTGTCCAGGAATATATTGTATTTTCGTCAATAAAAAATAATTTTATTTTTAAATTAATGAATTTTTTAATGACATTTTCTAATTTTAAGCCTACGAGTAATTTTAAACGTGTATTATTTTACAACCAGTAATTTTAAGTATACACTACTACAAGCATACATACCTTAAATTTAATTGCTGTTAATTATATTTGAGTTTATTTGAAAAATTATGGCAATTTCTTTGCTCTAAGTAAGTTAGGCACTTGGTAAAACCAGTTCAGTCATTGATCAACATAAATTGGGCTAAAAATGAGAATGTCTTGAAAATGAATGTCTAAAAATGTCTTGAAATATTTCAAAATTAGGAAGGAAAAAAAATTGAATTATGAGTAAAAAAGTTCATTAAATAGAAAATGCACTTCGCTATTTGAAGGTTATTTTATAAAGAAAATAGTAAAATGTTCTTGGCTCCAGGAAAAAGTTCACAAAATAGATAAATTCATAAAATAGAGGTTCGATGGTATATTATTTTACATTTTACAAAACTCATACTTTAAAAATTATAAAGCCTGTCAGTTACAAAACTTCTAGTTTCTGTACAACAATCCCAATATTAAAAGAAAAAAAAGGATTCAAATTAATTAAACTTACCTTCATAACAATTATTTA
Organism: Trichonephila clavata; assembly: GCA_019973975.1. Taxonomy (NCBI): domain Eukaryota; kingdom Metazoa; phylum Arthropoda; class Arachnida; order Araneae; family Nephilidae; genus Trichonephila; species Trichonephila clavata. The sequence goes on along the minus strand of BMAO01038734.1, from coordinate 3,432 downwards.
TGATACATGAAGTTTAGATCTCAGATATGTAAAAAATTCCAATAATTCTAATATTTTAAAAGAAAAATTAATTATCATTTACAATTACGAAACAAATCAACAGAAGTGAAATTTTATGAAATGAAGATTTAATTTAGGATCATCTAGTAATTAAAAACATAATGATAATAATTCAAAACTGCAATAACGAAATATAAAATAGATATCAAAAAAGCATAAGTGCAGATAAGAAATATGACTTGAAAATAATTTTGAAATAAATAATTAAAATTAAACGAACAAAAGAGCATAAGAATTTTTTGACCACTATACTTACTTAAAAGATGTCAAAATCAGCAAGTATAAAATTTTAAAAATTTCTTATAAAAATTTATAATTTTGGAAAGTATTATTAGTACACAAGTATCATTTTAATTTATGAACATGTTTTAAAATCTTTTATAAGTTTAATTACATAGGAAATAAATATATAAATAGTAAATTATATAAAAAATCATCATCATTCTGAATCAGAATATTATGAAGAATATATTGCAATGTATAAAAAAAGCAATTATTCAAATGTATATATATATTTTTTTTAAAAAGAAAATTATCTTTTTTTAAAAATATTATATATATTTAGCATTACTCATGCTGACAGCACTCACATAAGCTATATATATAAAAGCTTTCACATTGATAAAGATTTCAAGAACTGCAAAATATATTCATAACACTGTTTTCCACCATAATTCAAGATAGAATAAAAGCATTTGTAAACTGGCATTGATGATAATTCATTTCAGCTCAGTTAAAGTGCATATGCATAGATCTGAAGATAGGCAGTTTAAATCTAGCTAAAACACATAAAAAATCAACAGCTGTCACAAAGTATTCATTAGACATCTCTCTTACTCGGTCAAAATGTATAAAATTTAAGGTCACATGTAGCTACATCAACAATATTCTAATAAAAGATAATTCTAGTAAAAAGATAAAAATTATTATTACCATAAAATCCGGCGTATAATGTGCACCTATATATTCAAGCTGCAATTTTTAGGTACATTTCCATATAACGCACTCCCTCCCCATTTTTTTATGAAGAAACCTGAAATGCACGTTTGTTACGTTTTGAAGTCCTTTATTCAAGGCATTATTCCAAACTTAAGAAAAAAAAATTATATTATTTGAATCTGAGCTGCACTTTTTTTCTAATGTTAATGCTACTGAAAATCAAGTGTGGCTTGGAATTGAAGGCAAAAAAATTCATTGGATAAGGGACATTGAACATGACACTGACAGTTACAGCAATTACACATTCAAGTACGTATTTTAAATTAATTATTCACTTCTTAATAGTTTACATTAAAAATTTTGTATATATCAGATATTAATGAATCATTTTTAACTATTTTCTATTTTTTCACAAAAACAAGTAGAGAATTCGGGGTGCGGCTTAGATTTGAGTAAATACAGGTATACTTCTTGAACTATAATCCTTTAAGTTCATAGGAAAAATGTCATTTCTTTTAAAGAATCAACATTTCAATTTATGTAGAAGTCAAATTTCTTTGCATTTTCATCTTTTTATTTTTAAAGCTCTGTTTTATATCTGGCATATAACCCCCCCCCCCAGACATCGATATTATTTTTTGGGGTTAAAAGTGCTCGTTATAAGCCCGATTTTATAATAAAAACTTAATAATTACTTCTTATTGAATGAAACTGCTACTGAATAATTTGAAAATATATAAAATGAACCTTTATTTATGATGAATTAAGGCTAAACAATATTGTAATCAAATAAGAATCTGTACAACTACAAGAATAAATTTACATATACCAATGTACATAGCACTGAATACAGATCATCATAATTTATTATCAAAGCACAAAACTCAGCTTGATGTATACAAAATAGTCATGATTCTTATTGAAAACATATAAATAAAATAAGTAAAAGACCAGTTCTTGACTAGATCGCTGATTTCAATTTCTAAATGTTAATCACTACTTAGTAAAATATCACATCTATATTTAAAATAATATATACTAAACATTCCCAAAGTGAGAGCAGTTTCTAAGTAACATTTAAAAAACATCACAATACTGTACATTTTGTGGTTGAGAAATGAATTAGTAGTTTTACAATTAATATAAATTTGGTCAACTGATACATGTGCATGGAGGAGGTACAACATACTTTAGACAATATAAAAAGGTGAAGGCTCTTTATGAATTAAGAATAAATAATACTTAAACCTGCACAAATAAAAAAAAACATTTTTTTTTCTTTCTTAAGTACTTAAAATTCTTCTAAATTATTCTTATGTCCAAGGGAAAAAATTAACATGGAGAAATGTACCAACTAAGAAATAAGAGAAAAAATAGCAAAATATAATTTTTCCCAGTATGGAAGACTTGAGAAATAGTTTTTTCATAAACAACAAGCTGTCCAGCAACCAGTTTCTGTGTGAATGTTCCTTGCGGAGTTTGAACCTGGCACGTTCATTGGCAGGCAAAATGGCTGTAGTTGCTACCCAATACAGTATAGGGCTGGAAGAGCAGAGCATTCTTGTTACCACCTAAAAATGATAAAAAAATGAGAACAAAATTTTAATTGGTCAGATAAAATATAAATATAAAAGATATTATTATTTAAAAGTTAATTTTAGTCATATTTTCTTAAATTATAATTTACTCAACTAATAACAAAAATGTATTAATTTTTATAAGAGTAAGTTTTCATGCAATGAAATTGAATGTTATTATTATAGAATATAAAACAATTAGTAATATCTCGTTTTTTGAATCCAAACTAGCATCCAGTATACCTTTCTTATATATTTTACTTTCATTAACTTATTAATCACTAATTATAAAATAATTTATGAATTCCGTATAGTGTGCCCAAGATAAAAATATGGAAATACACCCCACCCCACCCCAGTTTTGATCATTGTTAATTTTATGAAACAAAATGCAACCTTTAATAAATTTACAATGAATCAAGATAATGTTATGCATAAAATATATGGTACAAATAACAATATACATAAATTAGTTTTAATACCAAATTTAAGCCACCATCGATTTTAAGCTATATCTCAAATTCTTAACATGTTTTAGTGAAAAAATATAAAATAGTGTAAAAAAGTAGTATAACATAAATAAAAATATTCATAATTACAAATTTTTAAAAAAAATTTAAAACAAGAACTAATAAGAAGTCAATAATTAATTTATTTTACTAGCATTAAAATTTTTTTTAAGTACATAGAGGAACCTGTTATTGCTCAACTGCCAATATCATGCTCAGTTTCCCCTATCCAACCATCCCATCTGCCTTCGAATCTCAGCCGCACTCGATTCTCAATGCATTAACATTGAAAAATTAGTGCGGCTTAGATTAAAACAAATATGGTAAATGAATTTCAAATTACTTTT
>BMAO01038733.1:0-53826 GCA_019973975.1 Trichonephila clavata | reverse complement strand
TTGGAGGTAGTAGTACTTTCTAATGATTCGCAGAACAACATTTCTTCGACAAAATCACCTCTATCAACATATCTGACGTAAGTTACAAGTATGGCCTCAATGTTGATTCATCCAATTGTACCAAAAGTTTTCTTGTTTTCAGCTATTCGACAAGTTGCATTTCAATATCCTCATTCATTTTATCTATTCTGCTAACAGTGTTGTTACTTAGGGGCTTTGACATCTTTTCCCAGATATTATTTAAATAATACCGATATTGAGATAGTTTGATTAAATTCTCCCCGAAGTATGACTTTTTCCAGATTTAGGGATGAGTACTGAAATAAGATAACTGGCTTCAAGAGTACTATTGAGAGTTGCATTATGAAAAGTAAAAAAGAGATTTTAATGTTTCTTTTTTTTCCTTCAAAATTGTGTTTAAAAGTTTGAAAGTTCTTCAAATCTGAATTAATATGAGCAGTATGTTTTGCTTTCAAATACCTTTAAAAATGACCACATTTCTGGTCAAAAAGGTAACCTTCGATAAACAGTGCATATGAAGTCAAATTTTAGATATTCCTCCGAATTCTGACAAATTTTCTTCTTACTTGCACCACTCATTTCGTTAGATTAAAAGAAAAAAAATTAAGAACATAATATGAACTGAAGTAAACATTGATTAAAAATGTATATTAAAATACCCAAATGCAAAAAAAAAAAATCGTGTCTCAAAAAATTTGTCTTTTCTATGACAAATGTTTCTGAAAATTGAAAGATTGCTTCTAAAAATGAAATGAATAAAAATTACCAATTAAATTTACTTACCATTCATTTTATAACTAATATTTATTCAATTTATATATTTTCTAAACAACAGGACTTTTGTAACAATTTTACAGTCAGTGATTTTGAATTACACTAACAATTAATAATGAACAATACTGCAGAAACTTGGATCCCAGCAATAAGCCTATGGTTCAAAGCAAGTAATGTGATTGTATTTGGAAAGAATATTTTATCTCATGGACAGATATTTCATATTTTTATTACAACTTCTCTTGTTACACAAACAAGATGTGAAAAATATTTTTTTTATAATTGGTTATATTACTAATAAATAGGGGATGGTAAGCGCCACATTGAGAATGCTGTAGAGGGAATAAAGAAACACAGGTAATGATTCAGCAGTCCCATTGATCTGTAGTAAACCGATGTAAAATCAAACTTGTCAGTGAAACCCAACAGTTTTAGCCATCTTTCAATTGTCATGGATGAACTTTGATCAGCATTGTTTTTGTCATATTACAGGATCATGTCTGAATCCTGTTGCCTCTAAAAACTTACCATATAGAGAGGTGAGAGGCTAGTACACAATAAATCTGTCCAGTGGTGGTGTGGTATGGAAATTTGGAGAATTGAATACTGCCAGCTCTGGTGTCATTTGACCTTGATTCAAAATTCGAAGTGTCTTGCCAGTAACTTCAGAATGTAATGATAATGAACTTTCTATCGAACTAGTCATTTTTCAAATGTTGTCTGGGGATTTTTTTAGGCTTCTGTAAGTTTTATTGCAATTCAATTAAAGCGCTGTTTCTTTTGACTTATGAGCCTTTCTCTATTGAGTAAAGGATATCCATTCCATGCCTGATTTTGACAACTTTTGTATCTTTTTCCTTATAATATAAAACCATTCATTACTGAGTGACCTTTTCATAAACTCAACATATTTATGGCTAATAAAACCTTTGCTGAACCTATACAACAAACAATATATCTCATGTGTTGTATTGCTTGTCATGCTATACTTGTTCAAATATTTTTACAAATACTGAATGGTCAGAAACATCATGCATTTATGTGGGCTGTGTATCTACTTATTTTATTGGTCAATTATTCCAATCATAGCAACATTATGTAAAGAGTTGGTTCAACTGGAAATCCGCATTCCAAAAACATTCAAATATTTACTTTATTAAATTTTTCAGCCTTTTAGTTTCAAAGATCTTTTACTTTGACAAAATATGGATAGTTTTTCAATTAATCATTTGTTCAACTGCTGTTAAATTATAGTCTACAAACTGCTGCAAGGAACCATAAAAAAATTGCTCAACTTTTTTTCTTTAAGACTTGAAAAGAAGCATGATAAAAGATTAAAATTTTTCTCCTTTTAGATAACAAGTGTATATTATTACTTCTTTTTTAGCGCATTTTCACGTAGTGTAAAAAAAAGCGCTATTAGGACGCAAATTTCGTCTTCGTTCCATATTTTGTCGTACCTTTTTCTCAGCCAATAAGCAACCGATTGACCTTAGGTTTTCGGCATTTGTGCTCTAGATGAGCCGAATCACGTTTAAATTTAATTTTTTTTTTTTTTTTGTAAAAAGTTCATTAGTTGCATTATTGTAAAGTACAACATGTGAAAAATGCTCTAAAATTACTTGGCCATGCCAATGATTGATAATTTTTTTTGTTAAACTGCCATTTTTTTTTATTACATTTAAGTGTAATGGCCAAAATGCAATTACTATAAAGTTTTGCTTGTCATAACTGTTAACTTTATTATTTCTGTCACTTACAAATTAAAACAGCTAATCTTTTTAGTTGTAAGTGTTAAATGATGATTTTGAAACCTTAAACAAAGTGAGATATAAAAATTTCAGTAAATTTATCTTTTAAAAAAACTATTTTTTTTAAATATGAAAAAGAAAAAGGTTTTTTTTTTTTTAAAGAAATATAAGAAATTACATTGATATATTGTTTTGTACAGATAATTTCTTTTATAATTTTATGTTTTTTGATTATCTATATTTTTACAGAAAAAAAATATCAATTACAACCGTAATACTCACTCGGAGGAATTCTTTTGAAAAGTTGTCTTTTTTTACCATAAATATAATAACATATTGCTTGCTTTTAGATATTTTGTTTTAAATCATTTAGCATCAGTTTGTAATGAATATAATATTTGCTCACCTTTTTTTATTAGGAAATTTTCACTTCTACATGAGGGGGGGGGGATCTTGCATTTAATGATATAGTGTGTGGTTTTTTTACCCCTTGTGTTATTTCATTTTATTAGGTAAAACAAACCTTGGTAATAAATATAATGTAGTTCTTTATTCATAGAGTATTTTTTAAGAATGTAAAACTGTGATAAAGCTTGTTGATCATTTTTCAGCCCTTGTAGATATGGTATCTATGGATTTCTGTATTAAATAAATATGTTAACCTATTATTTTCTTTTTGAAATTCATTGCATCTTATGTATTAATAAAAGAAAACCATTTAGTTTATTACTGGATATTTGAAACAAATTTTATGCATAGGTGTATGGGTTTACATATATTCTCTGTCAATTTTAACGTTTTCAGTTTTTTATGCACTTTTACACCAAATGTCATTCATTCGTTTTCACAAAATTTCTATCATCTGGTGACTACATTTTCACTTGCATCTCGTTATTTATCATTTTCTACTTACAATGCCAGAAAATAAATAGATAAAACTGTAGAACTGTATTTTAAGTTCATGAGTCTGCCTCAAGCAATATATATATATATGCCTTTCCGAAATGCGATATTTTACATTGCACTGATATCAGTACAACTATTCTTAAGGCTTTGGAATACAATAAAACAATTTTTATAGTTTTTGCAAGCAATTAACTTATTTGTCCGGGGTTTTTTTTTTTTTTTTCCATGTATTTATATAAATATGTGCACTTGTGGGAAAAATGGTGACACTGATGCACCTAAACACCACATTTCATTTGCTATTGGTTCTTACCTTATTCTTAAGCAAGGTTTGTTAAGTGAATCACTACTTATTTTATTTTTCCCCTCTACAGCAATTTTCTAGAAATCGACTCCTGTGCTTTGCGTATGCCTGTATTCCTTACGCTTTTTATTGCTGAATGATTTGTTTGCGTTGATTCTTCTTTTTACTGTATGTCTAACAAAAGCAAACTATACTTTTAAACAAAAAGGATGTGATAAAAAGAATTTGATTGTATTAACACATCCCAATCTGTTTTGTGATCTATGTTATATTGACGTATGCATTTCTTCTCGATGGAGGGTGTTATATTTCCTGTCATTATGAAAACACCAAAGCACTCAGCTAATGACAAATCAAATAGTAGTTGCTCAGATTGGATCATCTTTTCAAGGACAATGCTCAGTCAAATGTAATCAGGGTTGTGTGGAGTACTGTTTGCATCTTTTCGTATGAATCATAATGTTCATTCTGACTGCAGCAAATGGTGCAGGTTCTCTTTTCCAGAAAATTTTTACGATGACATTGCCAAGCAGTAAAGATGTGCAAGGATTGAAACATCTGCTAAGATGAATGAACTAACTTTTAATCAGAGAGAGTATGTGAATAAATGCATTAAACAGATCCTTCAGTAACAATAACGATACCAATGAGAAATTATATCTCATTGTGGTCTCTTACTTTGATCCTATAAAATGTTTAATTCATTCGTATGAATCATAATGTTCATTCTGACTGCAGCAAATGGTGCAGGTTCTCTTTCCAGAAAATTTTTCCGAAGACATTGCCAAGCAGTAAGGATGTGCAAGGATTGAAACATCTGCTAAGATGAATGAACTAACTTTTAATCAGAGAGAGTATGTGAATAAATGCATTAAACAGATCCTTCAGTAACAATAACGATACCAATGACAAATTATATCTCATTGTGGTCTCTTACTTTGATCCTATAAAATGTTTAATTCAAAGTGGTCTTTTTGCAAATTCAAATTTTATTGGGAATTCCACTGCAGAAAATATTAAACTCATTGTGGATGGATTTAAAAACTGCAAATTGCCTCTTAAACATATATTTTCATTTATGGCAGACGATGTTACAATAGGGCAAGAAGAAAATAGAGCTGTTAACTATTTTAAAGAAGAAAGAAATGTGGATTTATTAAATACAACAAGCAGCCTATACTTTTTTAGTTTAGCATCAGAAAAGAATGCTGCTTTTTTACCTTCCAAGTCGATGAGATGCTCATCAATATGACCTTACCATCTACAAAATGTGCGATAAGTCAACTGACACTACAGAGTTTATACAATAAAAAAACTCATTTGACCACATAAACAAAACTTTGCTATCAGGAGCTCCTTCCATACATAGACTGAGATTAATATACCTAGATTTTTAAACCACCTGTAATAATGATAATTATCATATTAAAAAAAATTAGAAAGAGGTGAACCATGCACATTTTGTTGTTGGCTATGTAAAGCTAATGATAAAGTACATCATTTAAATAAAGGTAAAGAAGTGTTTCTTTTTCGTAGTATTTTTTTATCTTACTTGATGTGTTTATGCTACAAAATGTCTAATTAATGGAGAATTCTCAAAAAATGCCAAGGTAGCAGACTTAAAACAAGAATTGATTTTGATCAATTCAAGGGTGTTAAATATTTTTTTTAAATTTCCTTGTTTGTTTGAAAGTAATAAATGAAAATGAAGTGTCTAATAATATTAAGCATTGAAATCACTGAAAGCTTTTTTTTTTTTTGTAATAATTTTTATAGAGCAAGAGTTTTATGGAATGTGTAATAATTTTTTTATAGAGCAAGAGTTTTATAGAATGTGTAATAATTTTTATATTGAGTAAGAGTTTTATAAGAGTGTAAAAAATTTTTTATGGAGTAATGTAAAAGTTAAATAATTTTACTGCATTTTGTATCAAAGCATCTTAGTTGTAAAGTTTTTTCTTACATTACTATAAACGTGTCTTTAACCCTTCGCATCAACTGCCACATGTATAGCAAACACGCTCAGTTCTTGGCCATCACTTATGTGCACCAGAGCATTTTTTCCTCTCGTGTATCCAACCGCCACATATACGCCCAGTAGTTTGTAACTTTGAACCTCTCTATTTTTTTACAATAGATGACATTGTATGTCCATTAGATTCGAGATACATGTAGATTTGACTTTCTACTCAAAATGAGAGAAATATTATTGACATGCACATCAATTTTGATAAAAAGAGGAAAGGAATGTTTCTGAATTGCATGCTTTATGACAGTTCTTTAAATGTGGATGTGTGTAGTATTTGTTTATCATAAGTATGAGTTTTATTTTTGCCAGATCGATGTATTTGGATTTGCAGTCTAGTTTTTAATGAATAATTAGATTTGTAGACAAAATTTTTCTTTTCTTACTGTTACAATATTGAAAATGTTTAACTGAACTTGAAGTTGCAGAAAGATGCAAAATATTTCAGATATTGATTCTGAAATAGACTGAGTTTAGCGATACTGACAAATAATATATTCTAATTGTTTGAACATCTGTATGCTTAGTACATCAAAAGAAAATATATCTCCATGGGCATTCACTATAGAAAATTTCGCTTTTCCTTTGTTCACAGTATTGCAAAAATCATCCAAACTAACAAATGATTTATTATGAGGGCAAGGCTTGTAACATAGAATTTTGTGTAGATCCTTGTTTTCAAAGTTTAACATTCAGTTTTCAAATGTATAATGTTCGAAGTCGTTAAATGGTAAGCAAAAAATATGCAAAAAAAAAGTATTTAAACAATGAGTAACTTGCATAAATAAAGTATATAATTATAAAATTTGTAAAACATATGCTGTGTTTATATATTCTACAGAACATTATTAAATGATGCATTCATATTGCAATATTTTCATAGATACAGTTTTAACTGCAAAAAATTTTAGACCGTGAGTGACACTGCGAGCAAAACCTCTTGCTCTTGCCATATGCATGTGTTTGTGCCTTTCATCCTGAAAGATTAAATTTACCTTAGTTAATGACTTTTTTCAATTCCTACCTCACTCTCTCCCTATATATATATAATTATTTATTATATATCCTTGTTCAAATTTTTTCAATCATTAATAAAATACTTTCTATTCATCCATTCAAGTCCAAATATTAAAATAATAAACAAAAAATAGTCCAACACCATATATATAAAGGAAAATGGAAAATTGTTTTGTATTTTGTCACTTAATATTGTGATTCGGTCATATATATATACATACTAGCTGTTACCCGCCTGCTTCGCTGGGTATTTCATGATGTTTTATAAATTTTTACTGCTTTTATATGTATAAATTATTGATATCTAAGTCCTAGCATTAAGAATTCGATTGTATTGAAAAATATACTTATACCTTTAACTGTCGCAAAAAAAAAGGGCAGAACTCATCTAATTTGTATTTTCTAAAATCTCTAAAATTGAAGTATAGAATATTTGCTCTTTCGTAACCCAAAAACCAAGTGGATTCCCGCAAAACCAATTTTCGGTGGATCTCTACTCCGTAAATTGAACATGCAAGCCAAATTTCAAGCCTAAATCTAACAGAAAAAAAGAAGTTTTACTATCAATATCCCCGTAATCCCGTTGAGAGCCGTTTTCCAATATAACCGCTCTTAGAGGATTTCAATTCAACAAAAGAAAAATGCAAACCAAATTTCATTATTATAGTCCTTGTAGCTCGAAAAAAGTAATTTTTTTCGTCAATACGTCCCAGTAACCCCCTGCACACCCGCCCTAAGAACTTGATTTGCTTAAAATACATTCTTAGTGGATCTCTATTCAACAAAAGAAACATGCTTAACAAATTTCAAGTATATCGGTCTAACAATTAAAAACATTAATATTTTTCTGTAACTCCTCTTGACACCTCGCAAACATCCTTAGGGGTCAATTTTCGTTTTACTCTTTGTTAGAGGAACTCTATTCCATGAAAGAAACATGCCTACCAATTTTCAAGCAGGATGATCAAATAGTTTAAAAATGGAAATATTTATCGATTACGCCTCTTAAACTCCCGAAATTAAACTTGGTAGTTGATATTCGCAAAACCCATTTTGTAGGCGGTTCTCTACTTTACGAAAGGAATCTGCTTATCAAATTTCAAGACTGTACGTCTAACAGTTTAAAAATGGGGATAATTGTCTATAACGCCACTTGAGCCCCCGCAACGCCACTTCTGGGTCTGTTTTCACAAAACCCATTTTGTAGGGGAATGCACTCTATGAAAGGAATCTGCTTAGCAAAATTTGAAGACTGTGCGTCCAATTAATTAAAAATGCAAAAAAATTATCAATAACGCCCTTGAACCCCCGCAACGCCACTAGGGGTCGATTTTCACAAAACATATTTTGTAGTGTATTTCTATCCTATGAGAGGAATCTGCTTACCAAATTTCAAGACTGTGAGTCTAATGGTTTAAATAGAAATAATTATTTATATCTGCCCTTAACCCCTGCAACACCCCCTTGGTGGTCAATTTTCTCCAAACCCGTTTTGTAGCGGATATTTACTCCATGAAAGAAACATTTCTACCAATTTTTAAGCAGCTAGGTCAAGTAGTTTAAAAATGAAAATATTTATCTATTACGCCACTTATACCCGCAACGCCACTTAGAAGTCTGTTTTCACAAAACCTTCTTATAGCTGACTCTATTAAATAAATCTATTTATCAAATATAAAGACTGTGCGTCTAATAGTTTAAAAATGGAAATAATTATCTGTAACACCCTTAAGTCCCGCAACGCACTTGGGGGCAATTTTCGCGAAACCCATTTTGTAGCGTATCTCTACCCTATGAGAGGAATCTGCTTACTAAGTTTCAAGACTGTACGTCTAATAACTTAAAAATCGGAATTTATAACGCCCCTTAAACCCCCACCCCTCGCAACACCCCTTGGGGGTCAATTTCCCCCAAACTGTTTTGTAGCGGATATTTACTCCATGAAAGAAACATTCCTACCAATTTTCAAGCAGGTAGGTCAAGTAGTTTAAAAACGAAAATATTTATTTATTACGCCACTTAATCCCCTGAAACGCCACTTAGAGGACTGTTTTCACAAAACTTTCTTATAGCTGATCTCTACTCTATGAAAGAAATCTATTTATCAAATATAAAGACTGCGTCTAATAGTTTAAAAATGGAAATAATTATCTATAACGCCCCTTAAGTCCCGCAACGCCACTTGGGGGCAATTTCACGAAACCCATTTTGTAGCGTATCTCTACCTATGAATAGGAATCTACTTACTAAGTTTCAAGACTGTACGTCTAGTAACTTAAAAATCGGAATTTATAACGCCCTTAAACCCCCCCCCGCACACCCCTTGGGTCAATTTTCCCAAAACCATTTTGTAGCGGATATTTACTCCAGGAAAGAAACTCTACCAATTTTCAAGCAGGTAGGTGAAGTAGTTTAAAAACGGATATATTAATCTATTACGCCTAATCCACAACGCACTTAGAAGTCTGTTTTCACAAAACCTGTTTTATAACTGATCATTATTCTACGAAAAGAATCTATTTATCAAATTTAAAGACAGTGTGTCAAATAGTTTAAAAATGGAAATAATTATCTATAACGCCCCCTAAGCCCCTGCAACGCCACTTGGGGGTCGATTTTCACCAAACTCATTTTGTATCGGATCTCTACTCTCTGAAAGGAATCTGCTTACCCAATTTCAAGATTGTACATCAAGTAGTTTAAACATGGAAGCAATTATTTATAATGCCCCTTAACCCCCTTGCGTTTCGAATTTCGGAAAATCCGTTCTTAGCTGACGTCTACTCTATGAAAGGAACATGTCTACCAAATTTCAAGTCTGTAGGTTGAATAGTTCCGGTGATATTGTGATTAGTCAGTCAGTCAGTCAGTCAGTGAGTCGCTTTTCTCCTTTATATATATAGATTTATATTAATTGTAACTATTTAACAAAAAGTAACTTAAATAGAATAATTCTTTGTTGACCTAAGTGACAAAAAAAAATTTTTTTTTCTTGTTACTTGTTATAAATCAAGTCTATTCAAGAGAATTTTCTATGAGTAATTTTTTATATCAAAATACCTTAAGTGTGAAATTTTTTCCAAATTATTTGCCAAATATTTGTATACTGTGTTTCTTTTTTATTTATTCAAAATATTCATGTATTATTTTAATACTTGCATGAAAAATTATCTTATCACTTTGTCTTTTTAAAAATTTTCAAGTATGGTATTCTTATTATGATTTTGGGCTAAACATTTTTTACTCCCTTATTATGACTATAGGACCCAAAAGTGTTTTGGGGCTCAAAATCTGTGCTGTAAATTGAGTATTATAATTGCAATGATAAATCTCGTAGCTAAAGATTGTACAGATAAATACTATTTTCTCAAGTTTAAGACAACATATTTAATTTGTGCTGTTTGTGTGTGAGTGAATTTTATTTTAGACTCAAAATATTGGTATATTATATAGAAATGAACTTACAATTTTTTCCAACATTAAGTCTGGAATATATCTAATTAGATTTATGTAACTAAAGTGTAAAGTACAAACATGTATTAATCTGTATTTTAAGCCATTAAGTGTGTAAGATATATGATTTTATTTGATTGTTTAGTGCGACACTTTCACAAAAATCATACTATAATTTTATCATGATTAATTGCAAAAATTAAACTATGCGCATAAAAATAAAAAATTTGAAATGCTCTGATATTTAAATAAGCTATTATACAAAAGAACTGATTTCATGCTTTTTAAATAATTTATGAAAATTCGATTTTGTGTGTTATTTGTATAAAAAAAATATAGCATTTTATTTTATCCATATAATTAAGTTTCGATTGTTTTATTTATGATAGAGAAAGTAATATTACTAATCAACCTTATGGGATTTTTAAGTGCTGGTAGCTAATTCTAATGAATTTATGTCTTTAAAAATAATGTATGTGTGTTTTAAAAATATTTTCTAATATTTATTTTTTTTTAAAATCATATACAAAAATGAAAATTTCTTAAAAAATCTGGTAGAAATATAGTTATTGTTTTAAGAATTTGTGAAAAAAAATTGCTTCTCTGTTCAAGTGTTAATTTGCTTGTATGGATATTTTGATAAACCACAGTTGCATAAGTCCAAAAAGAAGACAAGTAAAAAATTTCACAAGATTAAGTTAATATCCTACATATGCAGTAAATGTTGCATTTAATAGTCTTATGTAATGAAGATCAATATATATTTTTAATTTTTAAAAAAGGATTACTCCAAGGGAAGAATGATATTCTTTCAGCAGTAACTTTCATTTTTCTTTAAATAGTCCATATTTAAAATATGTATTTTGTAATGTGCCATAATGTATGTATATGGTAATTGTCATGAAAATTATTACAATGATTAATAAAATGTAATTATTTGTGTACCCTACACATATGGACACAAAATAAAATTCATATTAGCCTTAAATACATTGAAAGAAGTATGTGTGCTTATAAATATTTTGTTTGTTGGTCTATTGTGTCTTAATTTATGTAAAAAACTATGAGCTCACCATTTTTGTTTTATGTTGTTTTTTCTTAGCTAATTAACTTTCCTGGCATAAAAGGGAAAAAATTTCTGTGAAATGATTCTATAATTTTTGTTAAGTTTTTATTTTTGTGTGATTATTTAAAGAAATTAGTGTTTTATTTTCGTTCACCGTTTCATCAATGTTTGAAACTAAGAATTTGAAAAGTTACATCTCATAACTGTAATGTGATATAATTTCCCCTATAAAGTTGATTGCCTCAACATGGGCTTGTTGTGACATCACTTTAGCAATCTAGTGATTAATTTAATTTTGATATAATGATTCATTGACAGATCATGTTGCAAGCACAAATTGGAGTTCTGAATGAGACAATTTGAAATATTTCAAAAGTATATTTGTAATATACTGATAATTTTAGAAGGGAGTACATACAATTGCTAACATAAGGTAGGATTATGCTGCCATCAGGTATTCTGAATCAAGAGGAGCAATGTAGTGTAAATTAAAAAAATTAATTATTTTAGAAAAGATTTGAATTACTTGTCTGAGGATTTGCTAATGAGTGCAAGAAATCAGTGTGTGACAATCACCAATAAAATCAAGAAAGAATTCTTTTTTAGGTTGGTTACAGTTTTTTTTTTTTTTTTTTTTTCCATATCTTTTTCATTTTTACACGTACTGGAGGAAAGAAATTTTTGTTGTTCATTTAAATATTCAAACTATTTTCTAAAGGTTTTTTTTATTCCATATTTGGTGAAATCGATTTTTAAAGAAATCCTTATATTTTATCATGTGTATTAAATTAAAGCCATTTTTCTCTTTTTGCTCATGTTTTTCAGTTTAAAATGTTGTTATTTGTTTACAGAACATCGTAATATGCCATTAGAAGATGCATTAAAGTTGGTAGCTCGTAACTTCCATGAACATATACGGTTACTAAGAGAACACATGGAACGCGAGAGAGCAGAAAGGGGTCCATATATTGGAGCAGTTGCTGCAGATCGGGATATGCAGATTTTGCTGCGTATGTTAGCTGATGGCCGTTGGATTTCAATTCCGGAAATTGATTCCGTTATTCGTTATTTATCAGAAAGACGAGATAAAATGCAAGGAACACCTGGTGAAGATAGAGGTCTTGTACGAGCACCTGTACCTCCACCTGATATTAAACATGAAACACCTTTCAAACCAAGTAAGTATTCTCAATAAATTTCTTTTTTTAAAAAAAAAAATCTTCTGGCCTGCTGTGGTGTTTTTTTTCCCCTCCTGTTTTAAATGTTTTAATTTTTTTTTTGTTACATTAAAGTTCATTTGATGTATATTTTTTAAAAATCATTAAAATGTTAAGTTCTATTAATGGCTAGTTGCTTGTTTAATTGTAATACTAAAATAAGGTTATAAAACTTGCATGTGTGTGTCATTTTTCTTGAACAATTTTTACTTATTTTTAATAAGTAAAAATAATTCCATTTGCTTAAATTTAAATTCATTTCGAGTCCTTTTTAAAATAAATTTAATTGCATTCCTATTCACAGAAGATGGTAATGATGCGGCTAAAAAAGAGCAAGATTTACAAAATAGAATCATGAATATTATGAATCAAGGCGCTCCACCACCTATAGGAAGTTCTTCAGCATCAAACCGCAACCCTAATGTATCTGGTGTTGAAATTCCTTCAAGACCTGGGCAACCTAGAGTAAATTCTAATATGGGTAATATTAGGCCACAACCAGGAATGGGGCCTAATATATCTGGTATTAAATCAACTCCTCCCAGTCGTTCAACAGCTGAAGACAACATTCCAAACCAAAATCTGGAATCAAATGTAGCCAGAGGAGAATCTGTTAATCAACCTGTTTTTACATCTACTACTGCTGGAACTAAAGCACCAAATAATACTGCTCCCAAAACTTCTACGTTTTTAAATTTCAGTAGTCCTACTGTTCAACAAGCATTAGACAACTTAATACAGAGTGGACCAAGTTTGTTGAAAAGTATTTCACTGTCGGGCACAAATTTGTCTAATCCTCCTCCAAATACTCTTCCTGAAAATCCTCCTAAATCTGTTGGGGGTGGAACAGTTATGGGTCCACCAAATGATCCCATGAATATGCAACGAGGTGGTATGGGGCCACCAAGGGGTCCTGGTGGGTTATTGGAATTGCCAAATAGTGGGCAACCTAGAATTGCAGGAAATTTAGATATGGGCCCACCAAGAGGCAGTGGTAACATGGATATGGGCCCACCAAGAGGCAGTGGTAACATGGATTTGGGCCCACCAAGAGGCAGTGGTAACATGGATTTGGGCCCACCAAGAGGCAGTGGTAACATGGATTTGGGCCCACCAAGAGGCAGTGGTAACATGGATTTGGGCCCACCAAGAGGCAGTGGTAACATGGATTTGGGCCCACCAAGAGTTGGTGGCAACTTAGATATGGGCCCGCCAAGAGTTGGTAGCAACTTAGATATGGGTCTCTCCAGAGGAAATCCGAATATGCCAAATTTGGGAGGACCAGGATCCCAAAGAGCTATGGGTTCATCTGATATAACAGGAATGGGTCCTGGACCTCACAGAGGAGGGTTTAGTAATATGCCAGACATGGGAGGGATTAATTCAAATAGAAGTTATGCAGGCACTGGTATGCCTGAATCTGGAATGGATCAGCAGAGAATGTCAGATATGGGAAGAATGGGTGGTCCCCCTCTTGGTATGGGCCCAAATAGTAATTTTCCTGGGCAAAATCAATATGGAAAATACCAAGGACCTGGCCAACATAGTGGCTTCTCAGGTTCTTACAACAGTTCTTCAAATTTACGTCAAAATTATGGTGGAGCCCAGGGTATGGGTGGAATGGGAAATGCTCCTCGTCGTTATTAAATTCTGTCATTTGTGATTTTATTGTTAGCATAAACTCTTAAATGTTATTGCATGTAGAGCATTTTCTTACATGTTCATTTTTTTGTACTGTCTACCATAAGCTGTACCATGTAAGAAGAATTAAAAATGTAGCTATCATAAATTTTTGTTTTATATTAATTTTTTTTTAATAATTTTACTTTAATATTTCAATTTTAGATATTAAAAATAGGTATCTTTTGCCATTTACCTTACATCCACCTACATCATTTTATACATCATATCATTGATAGAATCCCTTATGTTAGGGTCATCTCATTCATTTCAAAACTTAATTATTGATTTTATAATAAACTTGTAGGGTGCGCGTGTTTTTTCTTTTTTTTTCTTTAAGCTAAATGAATTTTTTACATTTTTACTTGATAATTACTTCCTGCTAGAAGTAAAACAGAATATGTAACAAAATGAGTTTTTAATAGTAGTTATATATAAAGTGACTTAGCATTATATAATACAATAAACCTACAAATGCTTTACACTCAATCAGTAGAAACTGTAAAATATCAACAATCCATGTAAGTAAAATTCATTTTATTGGTGTGAAAATTTGTTAATTTAAAAATTTATTGTTTTCAAAGAAAATATTTTTACTCTGTTAATAATTTGACAGATGTTCCATTTTTCTCTCTTTAAATGAACATCTTTGTTTTTTTTCACGTATAAATCCATTAAAATTTTCCCCTTTTTCTTGGAATTTAATTACAGTATCAGATAGTATATTATCAGCAGTTTTAGTCATTTTGTATTTAACACAAATATTACATGATAATCTAATTTTGGTAAATGAAAATAAAAATTTCTTGATTGTTATGTTCATATTACTTGTGGATTAAAAATGAAACCACTTTATTTCTTGTTTATTGAAAAGTTCTATTGCACAATTAATATTTTTCTTAATTGAATAAATTTAAACTGATATTACATTTAATCTACAGTTTGGTTTTAAAATAATGAGAAAGTCCCATGTTGGCCAAAACTTAAAAGTTCAAAAATAATTTTTAAATATATTACTTATAAATCTTTAAAAAGGATCCAAATTTTACAAAAGGAATGCACTGTAATAAACACTAGAGCTACAAATTCAAAAAATACAATGAGCGTGAAACATGACAATACTCTCTTGAAAAAGAAGCACAAAATTCAAATTTCAAAAATTGTAAATTTGAAAAGTGGGCAATGTTATAAACCATGAAGGATTAATGTAAAATAAAATTTAGCAGGTTTCTAAAATGAATACAAAAACTTAAATTGTAAATTTTGTACTTATTTCCAAAAAAGAGCACAAACCGTGACTTCAAGTATTTTCTACATTTTGTAATTGTCATTTTCTCATTTGAAACAGAATGATCAATGCAGAAAACATAAATATAATACGATAATCAAAAGCTATGAATGTAGATGATCTTGAAAAATTTGAATCATTGAAAGCTGAAGCTCATTTATGTCTTGAAAACTACTTTTTTATTGATTAATGGTTGGAATTTATTTTTTATTTGAATTAGTTTTCATTGGAAATGGACCTGTCTGATTTGGTGAGGAGTCCCCCCCCCCCTTGAATGTACAAAATTTTTGAATCTTATTTCCACTTTTATGAATCATGGTGATTGTTTCTTTGCCTTTGTTTTGTTGTAATTCATACTTTATTTCCTCTTTTGGGACTTTATTGTAAATCATTTTTCAACTTTAATATCAACTTTGTTTTACAATATGTGTAGAACCGTATAACTTTTTTCTTTAAAGAATTTTATAAGTTATTAAAATGCTATTTAACATTACAACCAAACATACATTCTGTTTTGTGACAATTTATTTTGATATAATCAGATAATCAATTTATATAAAAGTTTTGACGCATTTTTTGCTTGAGTGTGTTTGCTTTACTACACCTTCGATAAATTTGATATGTATACATTTTTTGCTTTGTTTTAAATTTCACTGTCTTAATAGTCCATACTTGATTTCTTTTCATCTGCACGCACACACATGTTGTTGTAATGTTTTTATTTTTTGCCATAGAATATATCGCTGATGATTTATTGTTCTATATTTGTTATTAATTATATCTCAATTCAAACACAAGTTTATTACTGAGAAAGAAGATTTTTCATTGATTTAAATGATTAAAAATACTGCTATTCAACATATGAACAAAAGTTACTGTTATATTAATATAACATGTTTCTTATTTGATATTCATCATTTCTCTTGACTACCATTTGCATTCAAAATTTGATCGTTGATACAAACAGATTTTAGTTTTCAGTTGTGGAATTATGGGAATATCTATTTTTATTGTGATAAAAATCCATTACTTGTTTTTGCTTGGTATTAAATCTGTTTATCTAAAGACAATCTCCCTGGAATCATTTAATTTATCTCTGTGCTTACTTCTTGTTTGAGCGTACATCTCTCCTTACTTTTATTTTACTGTAGAAGTCATGAATTTAACATGACATGCAGGTATAGATCAATATTACTGATGTGGCCTGTGATGTAATAAAAATCTTGCATGTATTTTTTTTTAATGTAAAGGAAAATGTGTTACAGACTGGACTTGAATTCAAATATTAAGGAGTATATTCGTAATCATATGTGTATTTAATGTTTATAAGTTTGTTACACAATAAATAATCTTGATAAAGAATACAAACTTTTTACTGTTAATTAATGTGTTTATTTTGTAAGAAATTTCAAATGTTGCTTCTATGGTCTTTTTGAAAATATAGAATATTCGATTTGAAAATCATAAACAAAATTATGAATTCTTAGACTCTTTCAGAATGACTTGCAAAATTTTATAATAGTTTAAAATACCACAAGAAAATTGTTTTAACAAAATAAACTTAATTTCTTTATTTGAGTTACAAATCATCACCAACTGTATTGAAGGAGATAACAGCAGGCTTAAAATAAATAAGAAAGGCACATATCTCTAAGAAATTATGAGGAATAACTCCCTCCTTCTAATATGCTAACTTTATGAAAAACATTCCCTTTTTAATGAAAGAATGCTCAGTTCATAATGCAATGAATTATGTGAAATAATTTATATGGAAAAAGAATTCATTTCGAGGTTTGGGAGATTATCTTCAATCAGTTAGTGAACAAAAATGATCATGAACTTGTTTTCATTCTTTTAGTGCAAATTTTTTCGATACTTTGAACTCTTTTAAACTATGAATTTCTGTTTATTAAACGTATATTGCATTTAACGTAGGTAAACATTTTTAGCTGCTTGTGTTTGATCTTGCATTTTACATTCTCGTTGTTATACATGTGTTTTCTTATATTTCGTTGCCTTATTAGGGAGGTGGATTTCTCTCTGAACAAATCTTAAATACTGAGGAGTATTAATTTGCCACATTTTTGTGATAAAGTTTTTTCCCCCCTGAATTATGAATTTAACTAAAATCATCACTTAATAATCAATTAAACATGAATTCAATTTAGCTTGCATTTTAATACATTGACTAGCTATTATTTTTTTCCTTTTTGTTATATTTATAAATATTTTTGTGTATATGTTAAGCATTGATATAGAACAGTTGGGTAGTCATGGTCACCATCCCATGGCTGATGATTTTCAAGTCGGTTTGTGTTCAGTCTGATTCTATTAAAACCTGCTACAAATGAGTCTGATGTATGCTGGAATCGGTCGTATCGGGTTCATAGCCAATCCTCATGTGGTGCAGATGCAGCACTTATTCTGATTGTTTTGCTTGTATGTTTAAAATTGCAATATACTGTATTACTTGTAGCGATGTTGATAAATTATTATGCAATTTTGGATTACTTCAAATTATCACGTATATATAAACTTTGATTTTCTTCCTTTGAAAGTAGACAGAATCTGTAGTTGACTTTTACAAAATGAACAGATTACTTCTTTACATGTAGATAAGGTGTGAAGGATTTTAAGATTGAAAGTTTGTTATACTTGTTAAATAGTCATGCTATGTTATTTATTGCCTAACATAACTATATTCTGAAATTGTATTTACGTGTAATATTTTTCAGAAATCAAATATGTATGTACTCATGGTGGTATAAGTTATATAAATCACGTATTCAAAATGTTATTATCTCAGACATACGCCCAATGCATTCTTTTCGTTTAAACCATGATAAATTGTTGCATTTGTCAGTTTCGGTTCATATTATATATCCCTAAACCGAAAAATGGTTTACTATCGTTATTCAATCGTATGTCTTGTGTTCATTAACCGTCCTTCAAAAAGCATCTTCTAACTGTATGGATACTATAATTTGGTTTTTAAAAAAACCTATGAAAACAAGTATCAAATATTATGGTGGCGATGCGTGTATGTAGCTACGGTGCTTTTATCAAATCATGGAGTTAATGCATGAAATACCCACGCGATTGAAGTTGATGCTATCTTTAAAACACTAAGTCTTCTACGTCGCTGGAAAATAGCTCAGATCGCTAATTACCACCACCAGACTCAGAAATTTAATGTCCATGTTAATTCACTGTGTGGATATTAACAATCGATTCTATAGCCATGCTCCGCAATTAGGACATTTTCCATGCATTCACAGATTGTAGTGACTAGATCAAAGTTTGAATTTTCTGTGTTATTGCTCAATAATTCTAACTAAAGTATTAAAATTAGTAGTATGAATTGTACTGAATAAAAGACTTCTTATCTCAAAAGCTACTCATTCGTCTGTTAAATCCTTTGTTAAAACAGTATCCTAAATATTTACTTAAAAAAGTTTCTTGCTTGCAACCTGGGATCCCTTGCAATTAACTTGCATAAGTGTTGAGTTTTCATGTGATTTCACATAAATAAAACATATTCAAAAAGTGATTTTCTTGTTTATAAAAAAGCTGCCTTCTCTCAATTTCACATAGTAACTATTCTTCTCTTAGCTCATTATGTGGTCACAGTAAACAAGTGGTCTCATGGTGTCAAGTCCTGGTACCACTAAAGACTCGCCACATAGAGCAGCTGACACGTTCTGTCTGTCATAACAGTAGGACTTCATGTAAATGCAGTGTGAAAAGTAGACGGCCAGCCTGCGTTTCATATCATTCACTTGATCTTGGTTCAAAATTACGGGATTTGGTGCAAATAACCTCCGTTTAACTTCATAACACAACACTAGTAAACAATAAGCTATCCATATTGACCGGGATCACCGAATGTTCTTGGTTGCAAAATAGTTTCGCCCTGGTACTACTGAAGACTCGCCACATAGGGCGGTTGGTGCACAGTTCAATCAGTTGAAGTAGAAGGATTTCATGTTAGCATGGTGAGAAAGTTTGATAAGTGGAGTGTCAGCTTGGTTTCAATCTCATCTCTTGACAATAGTTAAAAGTTGCAGGGTCCAACGCCAACAGCCCTGTATTACTTGGAAACGCGAATGAAAAGGTCTTGAGTGAAAAACTCTGTTTAAGTAAAATGATAAGAATTTATATTTTAATTTTTGATTAACTTGACTTGACATGTTTTAAAGTTTTGTGTATTGTTGTATTAACTTATTGTTATGACTTTCTCGCCAATACTAAATTTGTTTGAGACAAGAACAGTATAAAAAACATTAAAATAAATGTTGAAGAACTTATTTTACATTTTAACTTTTCCAATACCAGAAATTTCAATTAAAAATCATTAAAATGGCATAAACCTATTTCTGTTGCAGAGCTTTAATTGGCATTATTGATTCGTTGATTACTTCTTCATATTCTCCAGATATTATCATTTAATAATAATATATATTATAAGGTTTCTCATATCCTTTTATTTAGTCTTTACGAAATATTGTGGTATAGTTCTTTTTTGTTATTAGTATTTTTAGCTTTCATTATAGGTCATTGATTTCACATTTTTATCAAAGTTATGCAAATTTAAGATCTTATGTAGGAATAAAATTCATTTTAAAATTTTCTTTAAACAAGTAGTTAAATATATATTTTAGTATCCTGGTTACACCAAAGACCCATGAAGGATGCTGCTTATTCAATGAAATTTGGCTTTAAAATTAATAGAACTTAAGATTTAAATACCAGATCAGAGGAGTCATCCGATTCAAAGCTATGGCATTTGTTGCTAGTAGCTCTAAAACAGTTTCCTAACTGGGGATCCACCAGAAAAAAAAACTTATGTATTACAGGTGTCCGCACACACACTTAATACGAACTAAGAGGATTATGATTAAAATAATGGTATTGAAAAGTCAAAGAAATTGGCAGTTAAAAAAAACAGTCTTATATTTAATTAATAAGGTGGGGGAATTTTCAGGGAAGTAATTATTCAAACATCAATTGATGTCATTTCATTTTATTGTGTGTAATCAGTAATGCTGTGATGAAATCGTGTGTTATTGTTCTAATGAATGTTTCCTCGAGTACTTACTATTTTCTGCGATGAGCAGTAGTTTGGTTTCAAACCATCTCTAAAAGATAAAATTTTTAAAAAACTAAATTTTTAATCTATTATATATTTAAAGTAATAAGAAAAACATTTTTGATCATATTGACATTGTTTAATCATTTTCTTTTTATAACAGATAAATTAATATTTTTTATTTCCTTTAAGTTCCTTCCTTATAAGTTAATATTTAATTCTACATATAGGGTAAACAAAGAAAGATAGACCTGTGACAAAATGTTGCTTTGGTTTATATATATTAATTGTCACAGATAAATTCAAATAATTCATATAAAAGTTCTGAATCTTTCGAATATTAATTGTTGATCACAGCAGTAAAATTGCTTATTATATTTGCATACATGATGTAAATAAATGGTAAAAAAGACTCATTCCTTTTTTTTTTTAAGTCCAGATGATTTTCTTAGCAAAAGTCGAATAAATCGGTACTGTAGAAAATAAGTATGTTTTTATCATGCCGTATAAAAAAATTTAGAACTTTATAAAATTTGCTCTAACAGATTATTTAAGCAACCGATAATTTTTTCCTCTTATTTCGCTCGTGAATTTATTTAAATCATTTAAAATTTTCTAGATTTTATTTATATCAAAATTGTATTCTCGAAAACTTCCAGCATTGTCTGACAAAACTTTAGAATGAAATAATCGTCTGCGACATTCGTTAAATCTTCATTTGGATGTTACAAAAAGCAACTTATTGCCGTTGTCTTATGTTACGTTGGATGTATCGTGATGGCCGTGAACTCGTAAAGAACGTTGTCTGTGCCGAGTCGTAGATCCGAATCTTGATGTCACGTAAGATCCGTCATATAATGTTCGCGTGGTGGATAAAAATTTGTGCAAGTTTGTTGTCATTCTCACTCGAAGCGTTGTTCAAAATTACGAGGCCCATCGCTAAAAATTCTCGTGAGCGACGTTAATAATAGTCGGTTTTTCTCGAAAAATTAAAATTGCTTACGATTTATGAATAGCAGAACTGCTAGCAACCGCCCGAAAAGGTATGATATTTGTGATTTAAAATACTTTATTTTATGAAATCAAACAGTGCTCATTTTTAATTTGATTATAGATGGGCTGTTCATTGTCTCTATATTTTTTCAAATTTGTCCGAATTGTGTACTATTTAATAAAATGCGATTCAAAATGCTCATGTTTCATCAATAGTTAAACTTTCGACGTCTATATTGATGAAATATGCTTGTTGTCTGCAATGTTCAAACACAAACCTCTTATGCTATTTTATATGCGTTTCTTTACCCGCTGGTTATTCGATAATTGTTACTTTTTTTTATTATTGACTTACATAATCTGTTATGTAGCATAAACCGACATTATTTGAATATTGATTCGTTGATAGTTCTAGGTATTCTTGTCGCTTCCAATGCGCCGTCATTTGCGTGTGGTATTTTCGATTTGATCAATATCTTTTGTGGTTTCCGAAAAACCTTTTAAAAAAATAATTTAAATCCGATTTATTCCATGTTTTAATCTATGCTATTACTCTTCAATCAGCAATATTCGCATACATTGACATCATATTATTGAAACATTATATATATACTTCATTCGGCATAAGACAAGTGAAATCACATTTTGGTGTGGTTCATTAAGTCGTTTTTCTTCAACCTAAATTTTATCTATTGTTCAAAAATTTTGATTTTTCCCTTTTAGCTTTTCTTAATATGTTGATTTTTGTGCAGTGTTACCTCTAAGATTTCGTCATCACATGATCGCCCTGACCACGCTCTTAAACTTTTCCGAAACAAAAGTTTTTACGTATGCCTTGCCCTCTGAAACTCACCTCTGTACTGGCTCAGGTGTCGTCCTAGTCTCTTACTGCGGTTCAAAATTACGAGTTTCGTCGCCTATAACCGTCGTGTTGCTTTGTGCGACGTTGATAAACACTCCGCGTAAACGGTTGCGAACTCGTGGCTAGCGTATTTATTGTGGAGTCCGCTACCACTAAAGATCCGTCTTGTGGTGAGTCTGATGCATTCTGAGTCTGTGGAGGCTGAAAGTCTTCGCGTTGGCATGACGTGGAAGGCCAGCTCACTCATTCTCATTCAGTTTGACCGTGTTTCAAAGTTAAGAATTATGTCTCCAGTAGGTGACATCAATACACTATCTGGAACTCGTTTTATACCATTGCTAATTAAGGTCACACATAAAAAAAACTTTGATCTATTTATGCATATACTGTTTTCATGCATTTCAGATTGATTCGGTTCCATATAAAATTGCGAAATTGGTGGAATTTTATTGAGTTAATTTTCTAAAAAGGTTCCTTTTATTTGCTATGAACAAGAGGCGTATTCTGTGTTTGAAAAAAAAAACTTCATGGGTTTAATGTATTTTTATATCAAATCACAAAATACTAAAAAGAAAGGATCGTTATACGTTCAGTTTCAGCTCCTCCGTATTGCGAACGAATGTTTGAAGAATGTGAAGTGTCATCTAATATTTTGCGAGTTTGTATTGTATACTGTGGATATGTACGATATTTATGAATTATTCAAAATTTTGGGGTTCATCGCATATGGCTATTAATTTAGAATACATCTGATCAATGCATAATTTGTGGGTCATTTTTCCAGAAAGAGAAGTATAAATACTGTTCTTTATAAAAGATAGCATTAAACTAGAGGGAAAAGGGACAGCAATTTGTTCAAGATATTGGCTAAGCATTATTTCTGAATTTCAGATTTTATTTGCACGTAATATTAAGTATGTTAATTTAAATGACGTGTTCTGTTACAAAGCGTTTTCTATCTTTTTTCCCCCTTTAAAACTTGTTTATATGACAATTTTGTTGTTGAAACACGCTCTTCAAGAACAGATATTCGATTAAAACGAAATCGTAATTTAAAATGATTTTTGTGTTTAGAAAGAAAACGGGAATGAATCTCATTTTCAAGAATTCATGTGTGTGGTTGTATTACAAAAAATCAAAGATAAGTACTAAATTGATGTCTGTTGTACCTCTTGAAATTATAATTGTACTAATTTTTCTTATTTATGTGTGTCAATGGTTAAGTAATGAAGTAACTGACCTAGAGAACAGATATAAATTTGAAACACGTGAAGAATTGTCACTTCATAAACATTTTATAGCCTACTTCGCGATTTCGGCCGTATAAAATGAAATGTTTGCAAAAACGACAACTGTTTGGCTACCACAAATTTTCACGGAATTACTCATGAATCGGTAAAATGCAAGAGATTCAACCTTTAGAAACTAATTTTGCTCATTTTTTAATCATTATTGGTCTAGAATTAACCATAATTTTCATTTCTTCCACTGTGTAGCTTGGGATGACATACACTCACTACGTTTTGATAATTCTTTGTACTTTAAGTAAGATACATCACCGCATTTAAAATGTTTAATATTCATTATAATGGCCTTGGCAAAGGGTGCTTTTACTATTTGTTTGAATTTGTAGCTCCAATATCATGTTTTTTACAAGTCTAAAATAATACTCATAGAATAGCGTCAGAAATGAAGTGATATATAATTTATTTTCTCAATAACCAGACTCAGTTTAACTCATTAGATTACAATAACGTTTTGGAAACGAAAAGTTGGAAGAATTATAGACAATACATTCTCAAATCAGTTTTTTGATATAATAGGACTTGTGAAGAAAAACAACGGAGTTAGAAAGCAATAGAACAATTTGCAAAAAAAACAAAATATTTTTTTTAATTTAAAGGCAATTAAAGTTATATTTTAATAAAACGCGTATTCCTCTCGTAAACAGTTGCTTTTTTGGTTTCCTAATCACGAATTAACTTACTAAGCCAGTTGTTATGTAACAAGATTAATAAACGATTTTCCCCAAAAGCGTTATAACTCATTTATTTCAGATATTTACAAATAAAAAGATATTGTGAAAGCTGCAGGTATTTTACCCACAAAATTACGAAGTGCCAAGTATAAATGAATACTCTACCTTCATCCTAATTTCAATAGAAAAATCTTCAGTATAAATAGTTAAAGTTCTATAATTTAATTAGCAATCAAATTACAATAAATAGCTAAAACTTCAATTTCTATAAAGTGGGGGAAGAGAGAGAGCGAATAGTTTCGCCTCGCTGTGATAGGTCACTTTCAGCGCAAAACGTTCAAGTAGAGTTGATAAGCGCAGTTTTCTGTTGTGTGGTTCAGATATTTTATATTGTAACATATAATCTTTTAAAATTTAACTGAGCAGTCAAGTTAATTTAAGTAGCATTACATTTTTTCTACGTAGAGATTATAGCTGTGCACTCCATTGGTCAGTAACAGTTCTTAATAATTCATTGCTTCCGAAAATTTTCGATGCAGATAAATTTTAAAAATTGTTTACTTTTTTTGGAAAATCAAGAAAATTTATCGTTTCACAACATATTGTGAAAAGAAGATGAAAAAAGGTCAATGTGTTACTTAATATACGGATCAACTTTCGGGCTATTATTTAGTTATTGTTAAATGAAACGCATGTTATGTGATTACATTTGAAGGATTATTCAGATATTAAGCTTATTGGATTCTAAACAGTTAGGTTTTAAATCATAATCATATCTAATTTTTCTTCCGTCGTTCTCGCACCAACAAGACAAGCTTCAAATTTTTATCTTTACTCATTGGTTAATTTTAATGTCAAAAACTATTTGCGTTGTTTAAAAATATTGAATTATTTTGTTGAAAGTAAAGCGGGAAAAATGTTGTTGTAAAATCAAGCTGTGTGATAGAGTTTATTTCACGCACAAGAAATTAGAAATAAGTTTGCTGAAGCAAATTCCTTCCAAAAAGCCTTTAAATAAAACTCATAAAGACTTAATTTTTCTTTCAATTGAAATTGCTTCTAGACAGGTAACACAGAGTAGTAGGCATAGTATTCACTCTCAGTTTATACATGTAAATATAGGTTCAACATTCATTCTCCACAGACATTAGTACGTCTCCGTGACTGACGGTAAATAGAAAATGACCGACTGTATTTGATTTATGGAACGAAATAAGGAATCGGTATGTATTAATGACAAGATTCTGCGGATATAGCAATGATAATCCATACCACACACGTGTGTGACAATGCATATTGTTTCTCTAGCGAGGTGCGCCTAAAAAAGTTCGTTGAATAGAAACATGAAATACTTTCATTCACTTTCAAAGTAACATCCATTGATCACAATACACGTTTGATATCGTTAATAAAGCCACTGGAAGGATTTGACGAATTCATGTTTCAGGAAACAAAAAGTCTGAAGGTGCCAGATCTGGTAAGTACGATGGATGTGCAGTAACAGATGGCGTTGGGCACAGAAGTTTGGTGTACGAATCGCAGCATGAGCGCTTCAAGACGATTTCATAGAATTCGGCGCTGACTATTTGTTCTGACAGTTCAAATTTTGATGGATCATGCCGTTGCTGTCAGTAGTATCTTTATTCTGGACTACTGTTGACGACTTTTTGGGGGGATGCGGGAAAACCGGTGACTCCGTTGTTTGCCACTTCAACTCTGGATCGTACTGGAAGCACCAGATATCATCTCCTGTAATGATAGTTTCCAGAAAGGTTTGGATCTTGGTTTCACGTTAAGTGAAGTCTCCAGCAGTGTGCGCTTCCTTTTCCTCGTTGGTCAATGAGTGGGATACAAACGATTTGGGAACAGATCTTGCCCAAATCTT
The DNA here is from genome assembly GCA_019973975.1 of Trichonephila clavata. NCBI lineage: Eukaryota > Metazoa > Arthropoda > Arachnida > Araneae > Nephilidae > Trichonephila > Trichonephila clavata. Next base: position 27,516 of record BMAO01038733.1, on the reverse strand, counting down.
GGTGAATGAATGTGCTAGTACTATCCTTGTTGATTCGTAATTTTCCCGATATTTATCGCTGAGACAGTCGGCGATTTTTTTTCCCCCGTAACATCGGTCGCACCCGCTCAATGTTGCTGATCGTCACATTTGTTAAGGGTACACTCGAACGTGATTCTCGTCATTCATGTGGTTTCCTTTCCTTACCCCAAAAAATTAAAATAGTCATAAACACATTTTCAGATCACTGTGTGTGTATCTTGGCGACGGTAGCGGAGTGGTCATGGTTTCAAATTCGTGGCTGGCATTGTCGAGTCGCGGCCTTGAGACCAGTCATGTAGGCAAGTTGATGCGCGTTAAAACTGTAGAGGCTGTAAGTCCTCACATTGGCACGGTTTGGAGAGTGGGATGCTATCCCGAGTGTCCTCTTGGTCACTTTGACTATGGTTCAAAATTATGAGATCCATCGCGCGCGCGCTAATAGCCCTAGTGTTGCATCAAAGTGTAACAGTAATAATCACTCACTGCGTTTCTGTGGCCGTTTTTCCCGATTTATAACAAAACATATTTATCTATTGCTCCGTTTCAATTTGGCTTGAGTTTTCGCACACACACACCATAAGTTTACCTCCACTGCGTCGGTTTTTGTGTTTATTGCTGTGGTACCGCCTCTACATTGGTCTTTCCCTGCGCATCAGTACCCAACTAAGCTCAATTCGGGCCGCCTTGTCACTGGCGGATCGAAATTTATAACTAGAAAGTCTGGGCACCCGACACTGCTGCCATACCCATAAACACATTTTTAACTCTCTTTGCTTTTGACATATTTATGCATTCACAGAACCTTTTAAGCGTACTTTGTATTGAATTTGCATCGATTTCTGTTGTTTATTTTGATTTAAAATAGGTGTTCCACAAAGTTCCATTTACACTCCTTGTGTATAATTATGTATGTATATGTATGATATTCCGAAAAAAATAGTGTTGCTATTTAATACGTATGTTAAAGATATAGCTGTGCTCTCCCCCACTTTAGGAAGACATAAATCAATTTCTTTCACTCTCAATAAATACATCACACTCCTTGTGGCCAAATGAATGGAAAAATGTCAATTTTTAAGAATGATGTAGGCTCTTTTCACAGATAAAAGCTCCCTTACTCTTAAGCCAAATATTTTAGAGCTCATTATAGGATAAAAAATACTTGAAAAATCCGCATAGAATACGTTCTCGATACCTATAAGCCACTGTACCTAAAAGCTTTTGATATCTACCATTAATCTGTAGGTAGACGCATATGTGTTTGAATAATGAGGTGCACTGTATTTATACTCCGTTTTTAGACAAATTCTAATTCAAGTATGGTCACATTATAGAGCTTCACCGTTCAAATCCTTGAAATATTAATATGCTTAGTCAAATACCTCAAACCTTGCCAAATGTAAATAGCTTAATTCAAAACTTAAAAATTTATTACCCAGTCAACAGATACCGCTTTCAACCTTAGAAGACGAAGAAATATTATTTGTACAAATTCTCATCAACTACTGTTACAAAATTTTCTCAAAAAAAAAATCTCCGAATATTTTTAATCTGAATTTTAATATTTAGTTGAATTATTTAGTCACCACCCCCTCCCAAATTCTGAATTAAAATCTATTCTTTGCTTATTTCTATTTGGCGTCGTTTAAGTACTCTGTAAATTGCAATAGTCTCTGTTCCCACTTTTCTGTAAAACGATCAACTATCATTTTCCATTGACCCTTTATCTACTGCATTATGAGTTACTGCTTGCTTTTTTCTTTTGCAATATTTTTCTTTTTTGAGTCACTACATTGAAAATTAAGACACACATAAATAAAATAATCAACTTTCAGAAATTTAATCCGTTAAGGCTAATTCCTTTAATTGGTACTTCAAAGTACGTCAGTACACGAAGGACTAAAATATTCTCGTAATACACAAATATTGTATGACTTTATTAACGCAGTTTTAACTCTTAAAAATGCTAAATAACCTCAGAACACTAAAATTTCACAGCACAAAAGAAAAATTTTTATTTATGAAAATTGTAAGTATCTTTTACACATAAACTTAATTTAATTACATTCAAAGAGAGACGGTTTTTCTTTTCATTAATACACGAAAACACATTGCACTTGCATTTGGAGTGAGGTTTCGATTGAATGTTTTTAAAAGCACTGCATTCTGGAGTTGAAAAAACTGTATTTTCTGAACATGAATTACTGCACCCTGTGTCTTGTTCAGTCTCTTGATCGTCTTCAGAATCGAACGAAAATTATTGCAGCTTATTTGCGGGGACTTCATGTCAACAATCATTTGTTAGTGCATCACTGCTTTCAGTTGGCAATCAGTTCAGTTTTGCAATAAATCCAAAGTCTCTTGAAGACTGAGCTTTTTTCCAGGCATTCTAAGAAAAGAAAAGGGGGGGGGGTATCGCACCCATTGAAAACATTAAGAAAAAACGATAAAAAAAAAATAAGTAAAACTAAAAAGAAATGCCAAAAAAGCAAAACTGTTAGACTTTAGTGATGACGCTAAAAAACATTAATAAACTACATAAACGAAAAGTTAACACCAAATGCTTTCTCCAATTTCAGTGTACTGGCGGTACTTGTAAGTACAACAAAGTTATTCAATTGCAAAATCAATAATGTACACTGTTCACTTAAAAATCGTTTACTAAGGTCTTAAGTAACATATAAAAAAAAAGACACTTATCTTTTGATTTATACATTTGCGGAATAAAAATGACAAGGTTGGCGATATGATCAAAATGGCGGCTGAAAACGCAACTTCAATTTTAAAACTATTCGCTTTCCCCGCTAAAACACTCATCATAGAACACGTGTTAAAATTTATCCTGAAAGAGTGGAATTAAAGGAGTGGGGTTCTGCCAAAGTATTCGTAAAACGGGTTATTCTATATAATTTTATCGTGAGTGGTACCGTCAGTAGATAAAGGGTTAACTTCATCGACAGTTCAAAACTGGGGGTTGTAACTGATTCCAGTTGAGAACTTAATCATAAATTCAAACGTTTCTTTGTTCTAAATAATTTTCGTTTTCATTCGATGTAGCAATAAAATGTATGATCGTCTGTAAAAAATTATGATTGTATGGTATATGTGTGTATAAAATTATTCAGTATGTTGATGAAAGAAAAATAAACTTTCATTGCGATACTTCTTTCAATGTTTATTATTTTTTTTTCATGCTCTTTATATTCACAAACAGTTTTAAATATATATATTTTTCAAATACTTGAAAACTTAGAGATTGATATTTTGCTGCAGAATTTAATGAGTTTAACAGCAAAGAGAGAGAGAGTAATTTCACCGCTACTCTGTTTTATTTAAAATAGAGTTAATAAAGTATATATTTTGTGCAATTCCAATTTTTTTTTAATTCTCTTTATTTTTTGCAAATATAACAAAGAAACATTTCCAGGTTATTTAGAAAGGGAATATATTTATGGTTTAAACATGGATTATTACATGGGATTAATATTCCAATAGTATTTAAGGTCAAGGGGCTATGGTCGCGAATTCGTGGCTAGAATTGTTTCGGCTGAATTGTCGAATCGGCCAATTATCCCGCCAAGTGTTTTTTCGCCAGTTTGATAAATGCGCCAAATCTGGGAACCCTCGTGATTTTGTATCGGTGAGGGAGAAGACAGACCGTGGCGTAAAAATGTGCTAAGTTAGAGATTTTTGAAAATTTAGCGGACCAGTGGCCGATTCGACAATTTTACCATTGTTTCTTTAGGCGGGTATTATTCCTTCTTTTTATTTACATGAAACTACTACAACAATATGTGTCATTAAATGAAGTAAAAATTATAATACTTTTTTCTACAGAATGAAGTTTTGAAGATAAATAAAAAATTTACTTTTAAACCAATTACGAGGCTGAGTCGGAAAATAAGTTTCACCTATCGACTGGGGTCAGAGTTGTATATGAAAGTCAAAACATTGAATGAGACATTAAAGATAAGACATAACTTTATTTTTCTACTGAAGTATCAAGTACATTGAGACATTGGTCATACCGCTTGATAAGCATCCCAAAGCACTCCAGGAAAAACTTAGGGATTTACATACGGAAGAAGCGTTTTACGGCTGTGGGAGAAAGACGACGTAACAGGTGAACGCGCAAGACACTGGTACAGAAATCGTTAGTACATTGGGTATGTGGTACTGTGATACTCTGTCGAAATTGAAAGAGGCGATTCGGTAAAAGCGGCCCGGACTTCATAGATCTGGCGTTTTGTTGTCGGATGACTCGGTGACGGCAACGCAAAACCATTTTGCAACTTTTGGTTGGGAGTACAACGTCCGCCATATAGTCCTGATCTTGCACCAAGTGACTTTCATCCGTTTCCGACTTTGAAGAAGAATCTCGCCGGAAAACGCTTTGGAAGTAATGCTGAAGTCAAACAAGCCGTTAAACTCTTTTTCCGTATGCAAAGCCCTGAGTTTTCCTGGGGGGGGGGGGGCTTTTTGAAGCTTATCAAGCGATATGACAAATGTCTCAATGTACTTGGTACTTATGTAAAAAAAAAAACTTATGTCTTATCTTTAATATCTCATTCTACGTTTCGACTTTCATGCACAACTCTGACCACAGTCGACAGGGGAAACTTTTTTTTCCTACTCACCCTCGTAAAATAGCTACAACATTATGCTTTAAACAAAGATAATACTTTCAACAGAAGGAGGCTCTTCAAAAAAAACTTGTTTTTAAACCAATTAAAATTACGACAACAATATGTGCAAAGTAAAAGCAACAATACTTTAAACAAAAAGATGTGTTTCAAATTTTTTATAAAAAACATACAAGCAATATGTGTTTTTAAACAAAAGTAAAGGTAACTATACTTTAAACAGAGCGATGCCTTTCAGATTTAAAAAAATCTTGTGTGTGTTTTTAAACCAAGATTACTACTATATGTATCATTAAGCAAAGTAAAAGTAATAACACTTTCTACAGAACGAAGCTTTTTAGGCAGAAATCCCTTTTTAAAACAATCGCATTTAAAAAATAAAACTTAACACCATAGATTTTTTTTTATTTATTGTAAAGAGCTAACTTGTAGCACATCCTATATGTTGTCTCTCTAGATCAGGGGTGGCCAACCCGCGGCACGCGTGCCACATTGTGGCATACGGGAGTCATAACTGTGGCACGCGAAGACTTTTTGAAAAAGTTCAAAAATTTTATGAAAATATTACTGAATTAATTAAATTAGAGTAAAAAAAAATTGTCATGAAGGGAATATGTACAAAACAGAAATTTTCACCGTGAGATTTTAAGGGTGCTAAGCAAGATTTTCTTTGCTTCAGTTTTGTGCCAAAAAGGAGAACATGCTGCAAAACTTACTATTCCACAGCATTGTAACGTTCCGAGAAAAGTGTTGAGTAACGAGAGACTAAAAACAAATAAATTCTCTTTCTCTCGGACAGTCGAATCTGCCCAAAAAGTCACCCTCTCTCGGGGGCGGTTAATTTTTAACACCTCAGATTTCCATTCGAATTTCAGCTTCCCTGTGCAGTGCTGAAGTTTCGTGTTTACAGCTATTGGCTGTCAGCGTGTCAGATAAAAAGGTTTTCCCGGAGATGTTGGCTATTTACGATTTCTGTAATGTCAAGAAGTAATTCTTCAATATATTAGGAGAGCAGTTGTTGATACGGTAGAAGTAATTCTATCTGCACAAAGTAGCCACTTTATAAAGAAGAGGGAGTGTGAACTTGCATCCATGACTAATCAGGATACTGGATTCAGAGCCTAGAAAACTTGTAGCGTAACATTGGCAAATTGTTTCTAGCTGTCAGACTCAGTTGATTTTAAACTCTGTTTAGCAAGACATTAAGTTTTTCTCCTTTTCTAAAATTGTTTTTAGCGTTGAGCGTAGTTGTTTAAAGTTTGTTTTTTTTATATATTTTTAATATGTTTATGAGAAAACCTTCGACACCGAAAAGAAATTATGAAGAGGATATTGCAGCATGTGATTTTAAGATTATCTGGGAAGAACAATACTTGTTTACACATCAAAATGCTTCCAAGCATGTTTGTTTGATATGTGGAATTTGTATAGCAGTTCTAAATAAATTTAACTTGGACCGTCATTTCAAACAACTGCATAGCGATTTCAACAGCAAAAATTTCCTGTTGGATCAAACTTGTAAACGGAATTCCTCAATAAAAAAAAAGAAATCTTTAGACGGCCAAAAACAATCTTTGTTCCAGAAGAGAAATGACGAAATAGAAACCATGGTGAAGGCTTCTTATGGACTTTCTTTGTTGTCAATATGATAAATGCGCCAAATCTGGTAATCCTCGTGATTTTGTATCGGTGAGGGAGAAGTCGGACCGTGGCGTAAAAACGTGCTAAGTTAGAGATTTTTGAAAATTAGAATATGGCAAGAAAAAGCCATATTCTGATGGAGGAGATAATAAAAAGTAGCCGTTTAATTTTCGCCCAAAATGTCGGTGATCTTAATGTCAAAAATGTGGTTGATAAAATGGCTTTGTCTAGAAATACCGCCATGCGTCGTATAAATGACATGGGCCAGGATGTTGGAACGCAAACTGTCTCTGGACTTCAAAATTACAAATATTTTTCATTAACTTTGGATGAAAGCTGTGATATCACAAACAATGCGCAGTTAAGCATCTTTGTGCGTTATACGAACAATAATTTTGATACTGTGGAAGAACTTCTTGATTTGCGCCAACTAGTTTTAACTACAGGTGAAGACGTTTTTAAGGAACTTAAAAATGAAGTTAACAAAGTAGAATGGTCAAAATTAGACAGTGTTTGCACATATGGAGCGCCTTGCCTGGTTGGCAGAATAAAAGGTTTTGTTGCATTGCTTGAAAATTATTTGGGAAGAAAAGTTTTTTCAAGTATTATTACTACATTGTATTATTCTTCAAGAAGCTCTTTGTGCCAAGGATTTAAACTTGTCTTTCGTTGTTGACCTCGTGGTGTATCAACAAAATACAAGCTCTTGCTCTGAATCGACGAAGATTTCGTACGCTTTTCCCTGAAGAAAATGGCGAGTTACTTCATCATTGTAGTGTGCGCTGGCGTTCCAAAGGAAGTTCACTTGCGAGATTTGGAGTTTGAGGGAATGTGTTTTAGAATATCTGGAAGAAAGGATGAACTGACCAGTGAATGCTCGCTCCTCAGGAGTGAAAATTGGCTGTGGGTTTTAGCTTTTCTTACCGATATAATGGAACATATAACCAATTTAAATTTAAGACTATAACGAAAAATTGTATTTTTCCTACCCTAGTTGGTCATATATCTTCTTTTGTGAACAAACTTGTGCTTTTTTGTCCGGGTTTTGGAGAGAAAAAAATTAACTCATTTCCCATTCATGCAGGAATTATTTGAAAAAGTTAGTAATGGTTAGTTCCGAACTATGATAGATTTAAAAATTTAATGTCCATTTTGCAGGATTCTTTCAGTGCCAGGTTTGAGGATTTTAAAGATGATAAAAAATACTGAACTTTCCATCAATCCTTTTTCGATTTCTCTTCAAGACATTAATTTTTACCCACCTCAGGTACAAATAGAAATTATTGACATGCAGCACCAGATTACTCTGAAAAGCAAATATAAGGAAATTATTTTAACTTCAAATGATCAGAAGTACATCGAATTTTGGAAATTTGTGCCACCAAGTAATTTTCCAAATTTACATGATTTAGCGGTCAGATATTGTTGTAGATTTAGATCAACATATGTTTGTGAAGAAAAGTTTTCTGTTATGAACGTAATTAAATAAAAATATCGCTCAAAATTAACCGATATGCACCTAAAACACCTAATTTTGTAAGCATCTTCACGAACTAATCCAAATATAGATGATTTAGTAAAAAACTTCTAATTCAAAAGCCTCATTAAGAGACTACTTAGTAATCATTTAAAATTAAATGCTTCACATTGCTTATTTTTATTTTGTACCTTAGCTAACTGATTGATCCTGTAAAAATTTATCAACAATAAAATATAAGTTTCTACTTTTGTTTTATTTGTTATACCATTTTCTTTTTACATTTTCACTGTATAGTTTAGTGGAAAAGTTGAAAATGGCACGCGTAATTTTTTTCTATCAGATTGTGGCACGCTTCCCAAAAAGGTTGGCCACCCCTGCTCTAGATGGTAGCACAAGGGCCGGCAACCTTTTAAATGTGGCGTGCCAACCAAACTACCAATATAATTCAGCGTGCCACGAAGTCGGACATATTTGATAATGCTTGCGAAATTAGAGAATAGAGGTCAATAATATAGACTTACTGCTTTTTTTACATAATAATTGAGCACCATTGAAAGATATTTCTTAATATAAAAATAAACAGCATAAAATATATCTATTTCTTCAGCATAAATAATAAAAATTAACATTTTTACATATATTATGTACTTTTAAACATATATTAAAATGAGAAATAGACAACATAAAATATAACTATTCCCTTTCTTTAAAGTTAAATAAAGAATTAAAATTTTAATGTAAACCTAGTGTATGTATACCGCTGTAATTAATGTGGCAAAATCAGGGGCAGAATTTGGGCTTTCAATTTGACACACGATTCTAAGCATTTAATTATTAAGAACTTCTTAGTGGAATCGACATATTTTTCATGTAATAAAAGGTTTGTTCACTTAGATGTGTAGAACCAAAAGCAAAAACAGAGTACATGCAATTTTCTCTTTCCAAACAATTAAATCTCTCTGGCCATGTAGCAATGGCATTCAAATAATTTACAAAATAGCTATAGATTTATTTATCTATAGAGTAATCTTGCAGATTTTTCTTAATTCCGTGAATGTCCATCTGAAGATGTTTGTCAAACAAGGCCCATTACAAATTTATAAACTTCCATCTCTCCTCTCAAAAATTGACAAATTTGTTGAGCCGGGTAGAGTGCCACTGAAAATTGCTCTGCGTGCCACAGGTTGCCGACCCCTGTGGTAGCACCTTACAATGGAGTGTATATCTAGACTAGTACCAGCTTTCTTCACAAAGTTCACAGGATATATTATGGCTATGCTCATGCGTATTCAATCTTGCACCGGATCCCGTAGTAGAGAGTACTCAGCACGCCGATGATTTCCAATATGCGTCTACAATAAAGCTGTTAAGTTTTATCGGAATGCATCCTAATAGAATTTTAACCTAACACATCTTTCAAATTATTCAGTGCCGGTTTAAGCTCATTTCGGGCCCTGGGCGCAGAAGATCTACGGAGCCCCTTGGCACTGGCCGATCGAAATTTATAACTAGAAAATCTGGTTAAGTCCAGTTTGTCCACGCGCCCAAAGGATAAACCGGCACTGAAACTAATAAATTTTTTAATGATATAGTTAATACAAATTCACTAATAAAGTAAAAGAGAAACAGTTTAACTGTACAAGGGAAAAGGTGTTTCAGATAAATTCAACGAAACTTTGAAAAGGAAAGTTAATTGACACATTGGGGTAAGTGAATTATTTCTTTTTACATGACCAGCTAAAATTCGGAAATTACATTAACTTGTAATCTCCAAAATAACTACAGAAAGCCTACAAAGAAAGTCGTATCCTTTATAAAATTACTTAGTAAATTTTACAGAAATAAAACTGTGCATTACTAACAGTGTACTCCTTAAAGAAAAATAAGAACTTTCTTTTCATGGAACAGTAACCTCCCCCCCCCCCCCAGTTAATTCATAATCTTATATATGAGTAAAACTGGTTACAAATGATAATTAAAATTTATGTTAGGTGCAATACATTTCCTTATTTTAAGATCAGTGCTATTAAACCACATAACATAAAGAACAACTAGAAAAACATAAAATCAGACGATAAAGTTGGATACAGAATCGAGTGTATAAAAATAAATCGGAACAAAATTTATCGTTGCCATAGTCCCAAACGAAATATTTTTTTTTTAATTTCTTCTCTTTTAACCGTTTAAATTTTCCCATCGAATAGGGAAGATATGCCTAAATTTCCCTTTCATAGGAATTACCAAGAATGGTTTTTTTTCGTACAACTGTGACTGAAATACACGCTCTACTTTTATCCCTTGAAGTGATATAAAATATTTCATTTAACCGGCATGTTTTTATAAATAAAATATACTAAGCTGTATATAAAATGTTTGGAGTTTATTCCTTAAGAATCGATTTTCATATTAAGCCTCCGGTAATAAAGTATTATGGGGAGTGAAATTTGTACAATCGTTAACAAAAATGCGTTACGCTGTGTTCTGTGCATGCGCCAATTTGCTGTCAAAAGGAAGGACTACTTTTTCTTCTTTTTTAAAATTATGATCATTCTTTTCTACCAAAATCAGACAAAAAATAATTACAGAATCGGAAAGATCACTTGTTTTGCAAGGATACGGTATATATATATATATATATTACAAAATAACGAAATTGTGCTTGTTTTTACGATTTTTTCTAAAATGAGTCAATATTGATGCGTTTTCATGAAAAGAGTCTTTCAATCGTTTTGTACGAATTTCTTACCATTGTAATGTATCGAAATTCTGTACTAAAAAAGTTCATACTTTGTTCTTTTTGAATCAGTGATTTAAAATATAAAATTCCAAAAACTTTTTTTTTTTTACAATTTTCAAAAAATACTCAAAATTTTAACTAAACATTTAATAACTTCGTCATTTATAAAAATAATAGCACGAAACTTTTTTTCCAAATGTCAGACGTTATTATCCGTGTTTTGTTCAAAGATTGAAAAATTGCTTAAAAATTACGGATTTTAAAAAAGATTTTGTGTTTTTTTGTTATAATATTCTTTTTACAAGAAATTATTTATGCAGTTTTTCTTACATTTTGTTTGTTTAAAAATTACCGTTATTTATGTAGAAAATTTGGAAAGTATATTTTAAAAACAAAGCCCTAAAAAAATTAAAACTTTGGAAAAAAATTCGCAAACTACATTCACTCGTTTTTCTTTTTGAGCGTAATTGGCGTCGAAAACCGGTTTTCAAGCCAAACAACACTTCATGTCTTAGCTCTTTTGACAAAGAAATTGACTTTTTCAACTGAAAATCACCAAATTTGATGGTATGTATTTAATACTGTTTTGGTGCGTTGAATAGCAAGGTAACGAAGCATGTTTAACAAAAATAAACTTTGTTTCAACAACACAACCAATATGCTCCGTTGGAATATTCTCTTTGCCGCGGTATCTTCATAAGTCAGGAACAGCCTCCAAACAGAGGTGATTGAGTTCACCAAGCTTTTTACTGCTTATCTTACTATAATTGATCAAATTATGATCAATAAAATGAATGGAGGGGATATGATTATCTTTTCTCTCACTGCCCAAGTCTCCGGGCACATACACGAGATTTTCGTGGTAATATTGCGCAAAAAGCACACATTTTGATGTTATCAGAAGCATGGCTTCGGAATGAGGAATTAGTTGAAATTGAAAATTTTAAACGCATAACACAGTATAGATTACCAAGTACTAATCGTGGGGGCGGGGTTGCCATCTATCAAAACGTGCGCGATTCACAACATAAGTTTATTGGCAATCATGATAATTTTGTGAGAAGAATTACCCAATACGTTAATCAAACTAAATCTAATTTGGAAGATACATGTGCCGCGAGATGCACTTTATACAACGGTAAACCCATTGTCGTCGTCACAGTTTATATTTCTGTCAATCAGAATGTTAATGACGTTATAGATTATATCCATGAAGACATTATTAGCATATACAGAAGGTGGTTCTAAATTACTGGAGAAACAGTGTAATGTACTTTCACTCATACATGGTGGTGATTTCAATATTAATTCTGATAAAGGTGAAGGATTGAGATTAGCACAATTTTTAAAATCAGAGCTTAATTTGGATTTTCTTTTTGTTAGAGCACTGGGTGGTGGTACAACCATTGGTGCGATGTTTTCACGATTTGTAAATCTCGTGTCTACCGACGGTCACGTATCATACTTTAGTTACCACAAGCCTCTTATCACAGTGATTAATAATGGAAGAGAACATAATTAATACTCACAGTGACATTAATAGTGAAGTAAATCAACCTTCTTAACAATGTACTATATAACATATATTTATGTGTAACATATGTATATATTTATGTAACATAATTGACGTATAATATTATTTATATATATATATATATATTTACCGAATCAATATGAAAAATGTGAATGAGAGAATAAAAAAAATACATTCACAGTTTCAGTATTATGAGATGCGTTTATTTATTCTGTATGATCAAAGACAACCGTACTTAAGGGGTTAACTCCAGTCGTGCGTCGGAGCCGACACACAGTTTTTTATATGAGGGAAACATATTTATTTAATTTCAATGTCTAAAAGAATCAAGTTAATAGAGTCGATTAATGAACAGAGTATGTAGAATATTAAAAAAAAAATTAATGGTTTAAAAGTACTATTACGATTAAAGAAATGAATTTGCAAAACAAAAAAGAATGATAAAAAATTATTCTTCATCATTATTGCAATTTAAAGACAAGTGCCACGCTCTAGATTTCTTAAGAGTCAATTGAACACACACGCATATATAAATAATATTTAGATTAAAGGAGTCACATTTGCTCAAACCCTATTCAATACCAAAGGATTTTTTCATTTTGTTGCCTGATGCAAAGTTATTTCGGTGTGGAGACATACGATTTTATTAAAAAATCTCTTTTTGAAAATACCAAATTCAGGACCGAACTAAATGATTGACTATTGTAGTAACAAGTTTATAAAAACCTCTCCTTTTTTCTTACGATTCTGCAGTGCGAAAACCTCTGATTATATATGTATATACACTCAAGAGCCAAAACATTATGACCACCTGTCAATAACGAGTTGGCCCACCTTTGGCGCGCAACACAGCTTCAACCCGCCTTGGCATGGATGCCACAAGTCCTTGGTAGATGGCCGGAGACAGATTGTACCAGCTGTTTAAGCAACGGTCACGCAAATCCGAGATATTGCAAATTGGTGGTCTTTGAACTCTGAGCTGCCGTCCCATGACATCCCAAATGTGTTCTATCGGATTGAGATCCGGTGAGTTAGGCGGCCAGGACATTAACTGGAATTCAGCATCATGTTCCTGGAACCATAATTTTAGCCTTGTGACACGGGGCGTTGTCCTGTTGGAACATTCCATTTCCAGCTGGAAAAACAGAGGCCATGTAAGGGTGTAGCAACTGGTCCGCAATGATATTAAGATACCCTGTAGCATTCATGGTCTGCTCTACCACAACCACGGGTCCCAGAGACGCCCAAGAGAACGTCCCCCAAAGCATAATACCGCCACCACCGGCCTGTGTGTGACCCACTGTACATTGAGGGAGCAACTGTTCTCCTGGAAGACGGCGTATCCTGACACGACCATCGGCGTGATGAATGACAAACCGTGATTCTTCTGACCATCATTCAACTCTCTCCCACTGATCCATGGACCAGTCGCGATGTTCCCGGGCCCAGCGCAGGCGCAGTTGGTGATGACACTTGGTCAGCAAAGGCAAACGAGTGGGACGTTTGCTGCGTAGCCCCATATCCACCAGTGTCAGCTGAACAGTGTGCTCCGATGCTATTCTACTTGGCCCTGCATTGTATTGGGCTGTCAGCTGAGTCACTGTCTGGCCCCGGTTTTGCTTCACCATGCACCTTTTTCTTTGATAGCATATGGACGTCCAACACCATGTCGTCTACTGCTGGTTTCACCGTTATTCATCCACTTTTCATAAGTACTAACAACTGTTGATCGCGAACAACCCACGAGTCGTGCAGTTTCGGAAATACTTGTTCCGAGCCATTACAATCTGCCCTCTATCAAAGTCGCTTAGATCCGCAGCCTTTCCCATCACACACAGAAGTAAGTGAAAGAATGATTCTTCAGACTCTCCAGCACTTAAATACCACTTCCACCTGATCACGTGCCTTCCACGTCATCCAGGCGAGTTCATTGCAAAATGTAGGGGTGGTCATAATGTTTTGGCTCTTGAGTGTATATAGATCAGTGCTCCCAAAACTTTTCAATCCACATGGACCGGTCAATGTTTGATAATTTTACCGCGGCCCGCTAAAGGGGGGTATTGTTTGCTTATACTTTATATATTTTGCGTTTTCGTGGTATTGGTGCGGCCTTTGGTGACATCTCTCTGCTCCAGGTTAACATTTCGTCCATAAAAAGTCGCACAAACCCGAACGAAATACATCAAAATAAATAAAATGGAAATAATTTAATATTCCTTGGGCGACCTGATACCATTTTATCTACGGACTGGTCCTGAGATTGGAGACCACTGGTGTAGATGATTCCGCATTTTAGCTAAATAAAACCAGGTAATTTGTAGGTCAACTAGATCAGTGCTCCGCAACCTTTTCTCACCTACGACGCACCAAAATTCTTTCTAGAATTCCGCGGCACACCAAAAGCTAAAGTATATAGGTATTAATTGAAACACAAATTTTACAATAAATGTTTGTTTTTTATTTGAAAAGTATACATACATAAAACCATAACATATTTATTTCTACGCAATCATAATAATTATTAATGTGATACCTGCGCTTGCTTCAATGAACACAAAAGTTTTATATTCGGCTCAATATTTGACACAACGCAACCCGAAGTTCTTGGTCAAGATCTTTTAAGCATGACCGCTTATCATTTTTAATTAATACAAGAGTTGAAAAACTTTGCTCACATAAATATGTCGTCGAAAATGGAAGTAATGTTAAAATTGCTTTGTAGGAAATGTGAGGATATTCTTTTTTAACGTAAATCCAGAAAACATCTAATGGAACTTGGGAGAAGTATAATTTTAAAGTCATATCATTATCTAAATCTGTAAATTCCTCTCGAATTTGTAGAGGCAGTGCTTCCGTAGAATTTATTGCATTGGTTGCAAAAGGATTTCGAATCCAATCGTATTGTTCCGTATTAATGGAATAAAAATATTGATCAAATTTCTGCTGAAGCATACTTAAATGTTGTTGGGCCAGATCCACAATTAATTGATTTTTGTTTTCAATTGTAATATGATTGGTCCTTTGGTACATTTCCAAACATCCTTTTTGCAACTCTTTCTGCAAAAGTTCGAGTTTTTTAATAAATCCTTGTAATTTGTCGGGAGCACGTCAAAATATTCTCATTTCAACCTTGCATTTTTTTATTAATTAAGTTTGGCTATCCAGTAATCATCATCGAGGTGCTGGCATATTTCGAGCATATTCTGTGTTAAAAGAAATTCACGCACCTCGTGACGAAGCTCAAATAATCTAGCCAAAACTTTGCCTCGGGATAGCCAACGAATTTCTGTATAAAATAATAAGGATTCATATTCGGCTCCCATTTCTGCACAAAGTAATCCAAAAATTCGCGAATTTATGGCTCTTGATTTAATTAAGTTTATGATTTTAATGCATTTATTCATCGTGTTCAAAAGTTCTTCCAGCAAATTCTTGACCATCAATGCTTCTCCATGTATGCAGCAGTGTGTAAATTGTACCGTCGGATTTTTTTTTTGTTTTACACAAGAGACAAAACCTTTTTTACTACCCGTCATTGCCGCAGCGCCATCCGTGCAAACAGCAATGCAGTTGCTCCATTGAATATTACATATTTTGAAGAAATCATCGGTTACTCGAAAAATTTCTTCACCGGTAGTTCGCTCTGGAACCTCCTTACAAAATAAATAATGTACTTTAATAAAGTACTCGTCAACGAAACGTACAATAGCTATCAGCTGTGCTTTATTTTTAATATCAGTTGTTTCATCGATCTGAAGCGCAAATTTTTCAGCCGATAACAGTTTTTTAATCAGTGTTCCTAAAATATCGCTTGACATATCGTGAATACGTCTTTTAACAGTATCAGCTGACAACGAAACTTTATTCACTTCCTTAACTTCATTGGGCCCAAGCATAAGTCTAACAATTTCCATGCATGCTGGTTTAATAAATGTTTCGCCGACAGTATGTGGCTTCTTCTGACGTGCAAGTAATTTTGCAACATGATAGCTAGCTTCTAATGCCTTTTCAGAAACTGTTACGGACGATTTCATAAATTTCTTCTGTTTTTTATTTTGTTCTAAGCACCTCTTAAAATATTGTTTGTCTTTGTTGGCGCAGCTAGGATGGCTTGAATATAGATGCCGCTTTAATTTACTGGCTACCATTGACTCGTTTGATAGCTGATCGCCACAAATGGTGCACTGTGGTCTTGGTGCCGTTTCGTCACCACACCACGAGAATCCATATTTAATGTAGTCTTCGTCGTGCTTTCTTTTCACTACCTTCTTTAGGTTTTTTGTAAACACTTGTGCTGGGTTGTGAAGACGAATCTTTCCGACGTAAAAATTTATCCATATTTAAAGGGGTATAAAACTTAAAAACCTTTATACGAAGAACGTTAACTATATATAATTCAGTAAGATAATTAATAATAATTATCGTTAGTGGTAGGAACGTGTTTATTTAACTTTGTGTTGCAAAATAGTGACAACAATGACATACGAGTGAACGTGATGTACCACGCGCAAATGCAAATAACACATGCGCATGAGTCTTCAACGACGCGCATAACGGTCATTTTGCTTTATCTACGATTAATTTGGTGGGCCTTGGTGTTTATACAACACACTATGCAGTTTTCAACTCTTCTCACCAGGGGACCATTGAATAATTATTTAGTTATAATAATTATTCTATAGTATATTTAGAAAAATAGACATTATTATGAAAAAAAAATTGTCATTGTGTATTGAATACATGATGAAAAATTGTAAAATGTCAAATACAATGTATTTGACCGCGGCACACCTGTATCTGGCTCATGACACACCAGTGTGCCGCGGCACACCTGTTGCGGAGCACTGAACTAGATCATATCTGAGCATTAATGCTTTTACACTTTAATGATGACATATAGGTGTACTAGTCCGTGCACGGCAAGTTGTAAATATGTTTAGCATTTCTAGAGCTTAAGAAAGCAATGGTAGACTTGGTTTCCTTAAGCTCTTAAACATTATTTTCAATCATGTTTTACTCAAATAATGAATTGTACTTACAGCTTATGCCCCTGGAATATTCTTCATTTAATAATATTTCTTCAAATAATTGACTCTGAAATCTTGTTTGTAGCACTCACAAATCTGGACGTACACAATGTTCAGAATTAAGGTAGTAAATATCTTTTTTTTTAGTAATTTCTAGAATATAATGATGGTCACATTACTGTTTATTATATATTTTTTTATGCAAGTTTTATACACGATGCCGCAGAGATGAGATCCTTAAATCGATGTTTTAACAGAAAATACCAGAAGTTAACCGCAATAAATTAGTACATGCATTCCTTTTTCCCATTAAATAATATCAGTTTTAAATTCAGCCATACAAAGAAATCGGATTATTACCTGCATCATACACTGAGTGACCAATTCATTATGAACACCTCTTCAATTCTATATTGGACCTCTTTTTGCCTTTAATACAGCATGGATTCTTTTTTACATGAAATCTGTGAGTTGTTAATAGGTGATATGACAAATTTGAGGCCATATCCGATGATTGCATTTTCAAATGCCTTCGTATTGGGTTGTACTGGATCCAGCTGCCAGATGCCTCGTTTAATATCGCCCCACAAGTTTCTCAATTGGATTGAGAACTGGGGATTGTGCAAGGGTCAACTAAGCAAGATAAAGTTTTGGTAATGCTCTTTGAATCATCTGAGGACAATGCCAACTGTATAACAAAGGGCATTATCCTGCTGAAAGCATCCATCTGTGACAGGATGCTTTATTAATATAAAAGGATGTACTTGATCTGCGATAACAGTTATGCTTGGGCATTCAGACGTTCTTCCGCGTGAATCAAGGACCCATGCAATGCCAAAAAAAAAACATTCTCCTAACCATTTATTGCCTTCACCAGCTTGAAGAGTTGTAGCAATGCAAATGGGATTAATACTTTCATTCTGCTTTCTTCATATTCGCACCCTGTCATTTATATGGTGTAATTGAAAACATGATTAATCGGACCTCAAGACTCTTTTCCAGTCATCAACTGTCCGTTCCTTGTGCTCTTTGGAGAATTGGAGACGTCTGTTCTTCTTCAAAGCCAACAGTAGAGGCTTTTGAATTGTCGTCGGGTGCCATAGCCTATACGGTGTAATGTGCGGCGAACAGTTTGTTCAGAAACCATTGTAGTTGCTCCTTGATTAAGATTCTCCACAATTTGAAGTACAGTTGCTATTCTGTTTGACTGGACATCTTTCGCATTTCTCCTTTCCGAGCTAGCTTTCAGTAATCTGTGATGGCCACAAGCCTGACGTTGAGACCTGGTTTTTTGTTTTGTAATTCACTTTCTGTTAACATTAATAACTAATACTTTCGAACACTTCACAAATGCAGTCGTTTTGTTGATACTGGTTCCGATGCTTCGAACACACCTTCAATCATCCCACGTTCAAACACAGCAAAATCAGATTTTTTTCTCTGTTTCTTCATAAACAACACAGAACAATTGATACTTCACTATTCCTACATTCTCTATTAATAGCTACCGCGTACTCTAGTGGCAACTACGGGGTTATAGCTGATCTCCTCATAAGTATCAATTTGTCATAATAATTTGCCCCCTCAGTGTATGTCAAAACAGAAAATTTTTTATCACATTTCTTAGTTTGAACTGCAAAATACTTCTAAGTATATAGCTAGGCTACATTGGAAATATACGGTTTTCAGCCCAAACATTTTAGTCGCTCATTGAAGACTTTCTGGAGGGGGGGGGGATTAAGAGAGTTAAAATGTAATTGCTAAGTACAATTGTGAAAAAGAAATGGACACTAAATTTCATCGAAGTTGAATGGAATTAGTATCATTGTTATTGGCAAAAAACTAGGCTATGGTTAAAGGATTTATTAATTAACTAGAGATTTAGATAATTTTAAAAATAACTTTTCCCCGTTGTTGTACCCATTTTCAGAAACAGTTAGACAATAGGCTCAATAGTTTATGTTTAAAATTTTATTCGAATCCGATCTTTATTTCTGTGGAAACATTAAAAAAACTGTTAGGGAAAAGACATTCGTAATACTTTTTTCCAGGGCTTCCGTAATTTTTTATTGTTCCGGTATTCGGTTCAGTTCCGAATGAATTTTATTTTATATACATTCTTATTTGCACAAAAAAATTTAACTCCATAAAAAAAAATGCAATTCTATCAAAATTAGAAGATTTTATGCTTTTTTTAATTGGTACACCATGTGAATTGATACAGTTAACCAGCATGTACGATACGATCGGTGAACAGAGAACAGCGAGCATTGGCATTGTTATCCATCATCAAAATCGCATTGACAACTAGGTTTATAGTTCTAGTTTATCTAAACCAATGATACTCAACCTGTGACCCGCCAGCTTTTCTGAGTGATCCAGTCATGGTGAATTGTACTAAGAAATTCAATTATTTAAGAACAATGTACAAAAAATATATAGTGAGAATTTCTATCACAATTAAGCAATCATATTTATCAATTTTTTTTTGACCGTAGAATCTTAACAAAGCTTGGTCATGGATGAAAGGAAATCGAAACTACACAATTAATCAATAAGGAATGCATAAAAGTAAATATTTATTGTGTGTGTTTGATAAAAACCTTATTATACAGTCGACTCTCGATAATTCGAAGTTGGAGGAACCAATGAAAAACTTCGTATTAAGAGAGAAGAAAAAAATTCTTTCTTAACCTTTCGAACAGGACTCTTTCACGCTCCTGCCAAATCTGTTCCACTACTCATTGGAAATAAAATCGTTTCACACTCGGTTTCCTCAGACACTGTCCCCAACACCATTGGTTCTTCAAGGCAGGGTCCGGCCCATGCCCTATTTGGTGCCACATGCTATAAGTCAGACAAAAAATTCATAAATCGTCATGTCACTCCCAATGCAAGATGTATAATCCTTCGCAACAGAATACCATCCTTTCTGAACGCATATGCAGCAAGGCCACTTATTAAACTAAAGATATGGACGGCTGATAACAGGTGCGGCCAGTCTATTGTCCACTTAAAGAAGGAAAGCAAAGTGTCTTTTTGGAAACACAAAGAAGGAATGGCAGAGAGATGGTCATCAAAAGAGCTACGTTAAATGGTAGACAAGATACAATACAACACAAAACATGTAAGCTCCAACCTGTTTGCTACAGGACTCGATATGATAGTGAGTATTGAAACTGTCGAGAGTTATGAGATAACTTCTAATTATTGCGTGTTACGATCTGGTCAGCCACAGATTTTACTTCGAAATACTGAGTGTACCAAAACGTATTGTTTTATCTCGAAATATCAAGTTTTTCTAGGGGCTGAGCATATACTTCGAATTAGCGAGAGGTTCGTATTATCGAAGGTTTGAATTGGTGAATCGACTGTAGTATTAAAACAAAAGTCAAAAACAATGAGTTTTAATATTTTGATCAATTTTGCTTTGGTCATGTGGTCCCCCCTCCCCCATTATCCTGAAACTGCGTCCCTCATGAAATACCTGTATTATGTATGTGGCCCGGCAGGAATACAGGTCGAGTATCCCTGATCTAAACAGTCTATACCAGGAGAGGCCACAGTGTGGCACGGCTGAGTTGTAATAGTGGCACGCGAAGACTTATTTAAAAATTTTAAATAAATGAAAAATTTTTCACAATTTTATTGAAATGCGGTTATTTTAACCCCCCCCCCCACCCAAAAAAATTGGATCAGCATGTTTGTGTGTGTGAATAAATATTTTCTCTATTACAATTATCTCTAATATTTTCTACAAAAATAAATTCTCTCTCAAAACTAGCTGATATGCACAAAAACAACTTAATTTTGTTAGGATCTTCAAGAACTAATCCTAATATACATGTTTTGGGGGGGGGGGTACAATTTCAAAAGCCACATTAAGTAAGTATACTGACGGTTTAATAATTATTAGAGAATTAAATGTTTTATTTTATGTTATGCCTAACCTAACTGATTGAACCTGTAAAAAGTTGATAAACAATGGAACCCAAGTAGTATTTTTGTCATATTACTTTTAAATTCCCCTACATAGACTTGCATTAAAACATGTACTATTTGCGAGAAATTCCATAAAAAAAGAAGCTAATAAGTAATAATTTTTTCACCTTTTATTTGTTTAATATTTGGAAAAGTAGGAAGTGGCATGCATGCTTTTTTTTAATCAGATAGTGGCACTCTTCCTAAAAAGGTTGACCACCTCTGATCTATACAAACATCCTTGGATGATTGCATGCTGAGATGTGGAAAATATAACTAGACTGATATTTAGTTAAAAAATCATCTATACTTCTCTCTAGTGCATTCAACTAAATTAAATCTGTCTTCTACAAGTAGTTTTCATGCGAAACAGAAAAGTCCCAGTGAACATACTGGCATAGCTAGTCCTGAGTAAGCCCTATATCTAAATGCGTGGCAACCCTCTTAAGCTTAACGGTTTTTAACTGAGATTTCGGCTCCCCCTCTATCATTGATATGGCAGTAGCAATGCCCTTGAGTGAACATCAAAACAGGAAATCGAGAAGCAATGTGGATGTAATGATATAATTATATGGTTGACGTTAAATTAGAAAATATTGATAAGTTGGTTACACAGTTACAAAATGACTGAAAATATATCGAACCGAAATAAACAGATATTTTTTTTAGATTCAGTTCTGGTTTTGTTTCCACCAAAATAACAGTTTAGGGTCAGTTCCGGTTCGAAGCCCTGCTTTTTTTCACATAAACAATTCATGTTTTTCCTAAGCACTGAATTGTGACAGGACTGACAATATTATGATTTATAATCTTTTATACAACAAATTTAAATTGATAAAGCATTAATAGTTATCTTTTTATATAATGTTAGTTTCAACTTTACAATTAAATATGAATTAACTTAGGTAAGCATGTATGCCAATGTTTAAAACTTGATAGGAGTCAAAAAGTATTTTTTCTCTAATGTTACTTGTATCAATCAATAAATAGTTACGCCAGGCATTTCAAATGAATTTAAAATATGTTATTAAATACAAATACATAATATACAAAAATTATTTTTCAGTACAATGTAGAAACAAAACAATTGAGTAAACAATACCATATATTGCTTTCCTTTTTTTAAATTTCCCCCCACTATTGTAAATTAAAATGACACAATTATGCTAAAAAAAAACACTTAGAATTTTTTTATAAAGATTTTATTTAAAAAAAATAAGAAATAAATGTTAAAGAGGCAGGCACATAATATATTTCTTTGTGTGGAAGATTTAGCTATGTTCCTCGAAATTCTGCATTTCTCTCAGTATTATCGATAACGAAAACAGGTAACCGAAACTTGGACAAAGCACATGAGTGCAATTTTTCTGGAATACTGTATAAAACATCCCCTGCATGTGTGAAAAATGTGCACACAAAAGTAGAACACAATTGCAGCTTAAAACTGTAGTAAATTTACATAGTTTCAGAGTGCATAGTTGCATAGTTATTTTATTGCATATTATGGGCTGACTTTGATTTAATGCAAATGAACTTGGAATAATCAAAGTCTCAATATAACCTGAATCTGCAGCTTCATACAGCATGAAAGCATGTTTCTTTTACATGAGCACTTTTATTTGAGGCACCATAAGGACACAACACAACACATTTTTTTATTAATGCACTTACATACTGGCAACTGCATTTACTTATACCAGCTTGGGGAGCTTCACAATATTTTCTATAGCTGCTATAGTTGAGTATTCCGCACATTTCATTTCAAGTACATTGCAAATAAGGCACAGGACAATACACAGTGACGCTCATGCATCACAGAAAGACAGAATTCGCAGCAGTGGAGGAAAAAAATGTTTCTAAATTCCAATGTTACAACCTATTCTGAATCTATATAAAATTACATCTAGATAATTTATACAAACAACATAATTCAACAGACAAATTGAACTAATAATTATCCATAAATATCTTGGTAAATTATTTTTCACACCATTTTCATTGTCATAAGAATAGTATACGACATTATTCCTGTATTTGATTAACATATATATCTAGTAAAATTAAAATTAATTCTAAATATCCAAAAATATTTTTTAAAGGCATTGACATTTCGTTGGTTGGGACAGTATTTCTTTCTTGAAATGTGCTTTCTTTGAACGAATTCTATATTTATGGACATTCATAAAAATTAATACAAAAACTAGTCTTCAGGTAAAAGAATATTTACAACATTTTTCTCACTTGTGCACAAAAATTACACATATACCACTTAAAACAACTAGTCAACTAAAATCTTCCACCATAAAACATGTCAATTCAGAATTTCACACAATAAATAAAAAGGGAAAAAAAGTTCAAGGTTCAAGTGGCATCATTCTTTATCATAAAATCCAAAATTTCTTTTTAAATGCTTATGTACAATGTGAGTTGATGATACTGATGCATGACATCCAATATAATAAAAGATTTAAGCTCAACTAAATCACAGATTTATTTAACTCTATAAAACCTGTGCAATCTATCTCCCCAAGTCAGAATAAACTCGACTACATCAATAGTTTCTGTTTGAAAGGGAAAGGGTACAGTTTGAGATGGAAGTATTTTTTCTCATCATGGTATAGCCTTTTCTACCACCTTTTTTCTGTACCACCCATTACCAAAAATTTCAAAGTGGAAATACATTTTACTTACATGGGCCAAAAAATAAAGACTTGAATATCTCACACAATTATAATGGAAATATATATATATATATATTAAAGAATTTTTATATCATACCTCATATAATACAATACATATATGTAAACATTTAAAATAGCTTTGAATCTGGCAATAACCAGCTCATTGTCATGATAATCGTGATCTAAGCATTTTTGAATGCATCTTAGGTGAGTTACCCTTTTCTTTTAATGGATCCGAAACTTCTATTCATCATTTTCAATAGAGAGAAGATTTTGTTCAGTATTATAAACAGACATGTGGAAGTTGGCTAGCCATAAAACTGGTTAAACTCCACTTTTATATAAATTAAAAAAGCTGTCCTCATCAGCATTGTTTATAATACTGCAGCAATCATCTTTTAAGTTACAGTATCTGTCTGATTTTGTTATCTTAATGTTCAAGTCATTTCAGTCTCTCCAGTCAATACTAGTGCAAGTACATGGAATCAGCTCAGACGTGGAAAAAAAGGTGATAAAATGATTTTTTTAAAACATTAATATGTATTTAAGACTACTACATACTAGTTATTGCAAAATATTTCTTCACATGTAACATTGTAGTACTTAAAGCTGAGCCTTTTTATTAGGATAATGTATACCAAACTGAATATGCAAATGAAATTGTATAATTACAATTAATATTCAGAATTACGAGTTAGTCTTTATCCCTTTAGCCCTAGTACCATTCACATATACATATTTTTTAAAACAGTTGATAAGCCTCCAAAACTATCTGTTATTAAATATACACTATATAAATAATTCAAATATTAACCATAATAAATTTGATAAAAGAAATAAATATAAAATTTTCCAAATGATTATAAATTAAAACTTATAATCTTTTAGGAATACACGATAAATTAGTACAACAGGTTGAGAATAGTTCTCTAATTGTATGCATAAATCTTAAATATCAAGTCAATTCCATGAAATTTGATATTTAATGAGCAAGAGAACCGATACATTCCTTCTAAATTTGTTTTAGAAAATAAGCTCTAAGCAAATTTCTTTAAAAAATGATAAAAATAAAACAATTGTATGAAATAATTCATTAAAGTTCATCAGATAAATCTTAATCTATCAAACAAATTACAAAAATTTTTACTAGAAACATATTTCACACAACTTGGCTTGATTAACATAACATTACAGTTTAAAAACAAGCTAACATTTCACAGTATGAAGCAGTCATTTTATTGAATGTTCAAAATTACTTTCAATCAAATTCCCAAGCAACTTTTATGGCAGAAAACTATTCTTTTTTTACTTATTTCACTTCCTTCCATAGTTTCGATAAAAATTTTCAAAGGAGTCAAACATAGCACTTCAAATACATATATAAATAATGAACCACACAATTTCTTTGTTCACACTAAAAAATACTGAACACACAAATAAATTCTTTTGAATTAAATAGATCTGCTACAAAATTAGAAAAGTTGCTATATTATGTATACATATATATATAATTTTACAATTACACAAAAACAAATGTAATATAACTACATAGTGTCCAAGTAATTCTCTATATAAAAAAAAAGCTCCCATACTGGATAAGTTTTGTAATAAATGAGCTTTAGAAAACACTGTAACTTCTCTCATCATAAAAAATAAGTATAGAAATGTATATACTTTTTTATTAATATCAAAGAAAAAACAAATGACAAAACACATGGTTTTTCACTCGGAAAATTTGGTAATCTTAGTGATTCACTTTAAATACAATTTTTCCTTATGATATGTGACTATGTACAATGCAGTGAAAAAAACAGGAAATCTACATTATAATAACTGGTACCTGATTTCCTCCTAGAACTCATCCCAGCAAAGTCCACTGATCGCCTGCTACAACAAAAAAACAGCAACAATATAAAGATGTATAAAAAGGACGATCAAGTCGATGCGGCGCAGAGTCCTTGTCTGTGGGGGATTTTACTTTCTTGGCAGTCATATTGGCAAAAATAGGTGCGCTACTAGAGTCAGGGTTCACTTCGATTTAGCAACTCCAAGCAGCACGAGGGCGTGATTGTGACTAGAAACCGAAATCTGTGATCTGATCGGCAATCATGTCAACCTATGAAGGTTCGACCTCATTTTTGGCAAGTCACCTTGCTTATAGGATTTTTTTTTAGGTCACCATGAGCGTGTGAGATTCCATAGGTGCAGCAGAATCATAAAGTGTGTCAGTGTCCTGTGTTGGTTCACCTTGAAGTTGGCATTGATTACTTAAAGTACCTGCACCACAGTCACAGAAAAACCTGTAAGAAAACAGATGGAGCAAATTAATTCATATTTCAGGAGTTAGTATGAAGTTTTACAATGAAATTTTAAGTGCTAATGCTCCACAAATAATGAATAGAAATGTTTATGATATTTATTCCAAATGTTAGAAACATTTTTTCATATTTTATGAAGAGTAGAAAAAAAGAGGAACAAATTTGTGAACTCTACACAAGAACTAAATATATATAATATATTTATATGCACTGATATCCAAGTAATAAAATAACATTTATGTTTCGTATAAAATATTTTAGATTTCAAACTCCCTTGAGGTTAGTAAAACACGTTAGCCGCACATTTCCACATTAAGGCTGTCTTTGCATTATATAAAAGAATAGAACCAGAATTTGGAATATTTTTTCAGATATTAAAGCTTTTCTACATTACTATTATATTCTGACATTGGTATCCTAAAGAGAACTACTTATTTTATCATACTATTCATTTTTATCTAAATTTGATACATTTTTTCTGGTATAAAATGTGTTCACATTTTTCCTTTACCATAGTCCTAAATGCAAGCTATTTCTTTACATATTAAAATGAGAAATGAATTATTTGTGGAGTATTTTGAAAATTAAAAAATGCTATCACTGGCAAAGCTAGTCACGAGTGGGGGATGTATCAAAATTCCTTGGGCTTTCAACATTTTAGGATTTATTCTTGCAAATTTTGGGGCCTCTGAAGCTTGGGGGCCCTATATCATTGCTACAGCGGTAGCTATGCCCCTAAATGCTATATTATACACAAATGTATGAATGAATTACATTGTTGCATATTTTCTTGAAAATTAAAGCACTTTTCTACTTAAAACTGAGCTACACATTTATTTTAGGATCTCATAAATTTGTGAAGATAGCTTTAATAATTTCATTGAAATGTATTGAAAAAACCCTTTTGTGTGATTATGCTGCATACAAAATAATCAAGATTGCACTAAACACTACTTGAGGGCTTTATGCTATTTTCAGCTTTTATTCCATTCAGAATATAGGATGGGAAAAAAATGAAATGTAAGCTGACAATTTGAATACTTATTAACATTTTAAAAATGCATGAAAAACTAGTCTATAAATCAAAGCTTATTTTTAACTGATTTTGAATTCTCATATGAAAGTTATAATTCATGCTTTAACAAAAATATTGAATAAATAAAATCAGTTTAAAACTTAATGTAATGCTAATAAAATATTTCCAAAAAGCTGAAGAATCATAAAAAAATTTCCATAGATCAATTTTATAGAATTGAATGAGAACTTAATAAAATATTGTTCTTTAAACCAAAATTTTAATAATAAAAAAAAAATATTAAACATTTTTAGTAACATTCATAATGAGACAATTTCATCGCATTTATAACAAAAAAAGTAAAATTTTGAAGTCTTTCATTATCAAAACAAACAAAATATTTGAAATTGAAAAAGAAATCTATATTTCATTTTACAA